>JAEANM010013875.1:0-14222 GCA_017656035.1 Myanophis thanlyinensis | reverse complement strand
TTATTGGCTGTGAACCGCCCCGAGTCCTTCGGGAGAGGGGGCGGTATATAAATCGAATAAATAAATAAATAAATAAACCTGATTCCCAGCATCATATGCTTGGTTCACATATTGGATTTTTTTTTCTGTACAATATTTTCAATGCCTGATTAACTTTCATAAATTTGCATTATATCACAGCACTAACACTATATTTAACAGATCCTGTTTTCTATGTCAGTGAAGAATCTGGCATATTAATATGCTTATTTCTATTTAACTTAAAATTAACACTACACCTTCTGAATATGGATAACCATATGAAAAAGGAAGCAGAATGCTCAATTACTTCCTTAAAGAAATGAATCACAAATTACACAACGTTTAATACCTATTTCTGCTTGTTTCTCTTAGCTTAGAAGTGTTATCTTTATTATTATGTGAAAATATTTATGCAAACATTTTAATGCAAATAATTTTCAGAATATGGACTGTACGAATCAAGATTGCATCTTAGCAGTAAGGCATGTGAACTAGTTTGTGAGATATGTCAGTTTGCATCAAAATGTAACTGTGTGAATCACTTACTAATTAATATTTATACCGTCATGAAGACAAGTCTACTTTCTTTATATTTCTCACAAGATGTATATAATTGTTTTCAAATGATTTACAGCATGTGTAGATGTGTGTGCTTCTTAGAAAAAAAATTAAGTCATAACACTTCCTGAATATCATACTTTTGGAATCAAAACCAGCATGTGGGAAACAAAGCTATCCAGAAAGATATGTCACTGATTTCTTTCTACTCATATATAAAATTGCATGCTGAAAAATGGCATTTATTGTATATTTCGGGTATGTTCTTTCATCTCAGGGCTAGGGTTAGGGTTAGGGTTATATCTGCAGATGGAAGTGATAAACGTTTTGAAAATCATGTTTATTTTAACTATTTCCTTTACTTTTTTTCAAACATGTTCTTCAGTTCAAAGCAGAAACCATCCAACTGCATTGTGCTGAAACATGAAAACACTATGTTACTATTCACAAAATCAAGTGAAGAAGAAAACCTTGTGAGGTCTCTTGGTCGTTTTATGGTGATTGCTTGCATGCTTTAGATGTGAGCAGAATGACGGTCTCTTGGATGCATCACAAAACAGATTTTCTTTCCAGAGAAATTGGAGAGTTCTAATTTCCCATGGTGAAATATGTGCATGAATGTCCAAAGGTGCTTTTTCAAAAGGCAACTGGACTTTGTTTTGCTTGAAGACCTTTTTCTTCTCATCCAAGCAGCTTCTCCAGTTCATTCTGCAGAACTGAAGAAGCTTCTTGGATGAGAAGCGAAACATCTTCAAGCAAAGCAAAGAAAGTCCAGTTACCATTTGAAAAAGCACCTTTGGGACAACCATGATCTGGATGAGTGAGATTCTCCAGAGACACTGTGTATGAATGGCAGAGGCATGAGGAATGTCAAAAGAAGTGCTGCTGGCCATAACCATAACTATCTATCTACTCTTCCATTTGCCCACTAGGGTAAGCATCTATGAAGGTGTAGGACCCTTCACCTGAATCAGAGTAAGTTCTGACAGATGCCTCTCTGAAGCCAATCACAGGGGAAAAAACTCCAGAGCTTTGTATTGCATTCTCTGATGCAGACAGTTCTGACTAACAATGTGAGAAACCGTTCATTGAATCATAAACCAGGCAAGCATGAGTTGTAAAATGTAATAGTCAGTTATAAATGCATATAACACAGAATTATTCTCCTGCCAACATCCTGAGTGCAGACATATCAAAAATTAATGACTGCAGAGAATCTATTACTCTGCTGGGAATATAATTTCCTCCTATTTATTCACAACAGTCAGCAAGCCATTCCCTCAATTTTTACTTTAACAACTTGAGCACTTACTTCACAACTCAACTTCTTTTCTTTCTTTTTCACAAACAAATGGAGAATTTTTGGAAGACCAGGCTTTGGAAAGAATATTTTAATGGTAAATACCATGCTCTTACAGATTAGAATTGTTTCCAGGTATAGATTTGCTGCTCTGCTATGAAAGCCGCCAACATGCTTGTCAACGCTAACACATTTTGAAAATGGTTCTACTACTTGCAGAAGAGTAGTTTAAAGACTTCCCATCTAGTGAAATTGGAAGGTAACATCTGGGCTAGGCAAGTAAAAGGATATCAGGGATATATCACAATAGAAACCTAGTTTATTGAGTTCATGACAAAGGTCCCAAGAGCATGCAACCTATTAACTTCTGAATTTCCCGTGCTTGAAATTTGGACATAAATAAAATAGGGCAAATATATATTGCAAACAGATGTATCTTCTTATTGCTGGTTTCTAAATTTCCAAGGATTTCAAGCAAATCTCCATTGTTAGTGTAAGCATTCATCAACTGTTCAAAATGTTTTTAATAAATGCACAGTATTTCTACTCAACCTTTTTCCACCAATAAAATCAGTTTAATGTCCATAGAATTTCCTTATCTCTGGTTTATAAATAGCTTCTATCCAATATATTAAACAATTAATTTGACTAGACTGTAATATATAGGTAATCCTTGGTTAGTGACTGCCTTGGTCAGTGACTGTTTACAGTTACAACCCTGATGAATAAGTAGCTTTGTGACCAATGTCTGCATTTATTATCTTCATATCATTTCTCAGTCACATGTTCACCATTAGAGTCAGTCAGTATGCATGTGCAATACATATCATGTGTATTATTCTATGTAAGATCATAAGCACTATTGTGGTCACATGATTTTTTTAACTTAATGACCACTTTGATTAACAATCGAGTGGCCAGTCCCAACTGTGATAGCTAAACAAGGATGACTTGTTTTGCTTTTGACAGATCCATGTATCAAGCTAAAGCAGAATGTAAACTGTCTGGTTTAGATTTCTGTGAACTCTACCGTAACAGCTTGGTGTTTTTCATACACCAGATCTATAACTTACTCAACAAGCTACAATTAAACACAAGACAAAACTTCGAAATGTCAAAACAGGTTTCAATTGTCATCTTTGCACAAGAGATCACACCTTGTGCAAAATTGTCATCATTCCCAACTTGATGCCTTCAGATGTACTGGACTACAATATACATCATCCCTAGTCAAGACAATTGAGAAAGCTGAAATAGATAAAGATATTATTTACAATATTTGGACAGCAAAAATTGGATTTATTACAATTAGTGGAGAAATGAAATAACAGTAACAGAGTTGAAAGGGACCTTTTAGGTCATCTAGTCCAACCCCCTACCCAAGCCGCAGACCCTACAACATTTCTTGACAGATGACAGTCCAGTCTCTTCTTGAAAGCTTCCAGTGATGAAGCTCCCACAACTTCTGAAGGCAACTTCTGTTCCATGGGTTGATTGCTCTCACTGTCAGAAAATTTATCCTTCTTTCTAGGTTGAATCTCTCCTTGTTCAGTTTCCATCCATTATTCTTTCTCTGGCCTTTGGATGCTTCAGAAAATAGCTTGATCCCGTCCTCTCTGTGGCAACCCCTCCAATATTGGAACACTGCTGTCATGTCTCCCCTGGTCCTTCTGTTCACTAGACTAGCCATGCCCAGTTCCTGCAACCATTCATCGTAAGTTTCAGCCTCCTAATCATCCTGGTTGCTCTTCAATTTTTCTAGAGTCTCAACATCTTTTTTATAGAGTGGTGACCAAAACTGGATGCAGTATTCTAGGTGTGGTCTTATGAGATACACATTAGTTTATTTGTGTCTGGAGATTATACTCCCTATTAAGCAAAGTTTCTGATTGAAGAGATGAATTTTACAGAACCTTGAATTGAGTTTAGCCAAGTTTGATTCCTAACCATCTTAGCCACATTCAGCTTTGACACTGACTTTGTTTTTTCAAATACTAAGCAGGGACAACGCTATTCACATCACTCAATATGATGCTGCCATTTACTTTGGTTTAGGACACTGAAGAAGGTTATACAAAGGTACTGAGACAAGTGTGCCTATTTAGTTATCTTAACATTAGAGCACTTTTTTTTTCAGTTGGCCCTCTCCTCTAGTCCAACCAAAAGATTTCTCTCTTTGTCTTTTCATATTGGTATTTTCTTCAGTGCGATCATGATTTAAGAAGCTCTAAATTCCCCATTTATGTTTCTCCTGATAGTTTTGAGGTCCTTGGAAAACATTAACCCTCTGTCCAGTGTTCCCACAAGCAGCACAATTATCTATTGTGTGTCTAACTCACTTTCTGATTTATCATCTTTCATTGCTTCTGAACAACATGGTGCCTAAGTCTAAGCAGCTTGAGGCTTTCATCCTAGTGTGAATTTTAATTAAAAGGAGACTAAGAGTGGCTGAGTCCTACTGTCAGGGTTCCACACAACATCAGCAATGCAATCAGAACTCCAAAAAGACAAAGTCCAAGGAATAAGATTTTATTGAAGACATTGTACTGGTACGGTCTGTAGAAATCCTGAAACTGAAGATTCCCAGGATTTCTCCACCCAAGTAAAACTGAAAGTTCCACTCCACTAATTATCACATGTTAATTTCTCTCCAACCATTTCAAAAAGAGATCCAATGACCCCTTAAGACACTTCCCCTCACAGGTGTGAAATGTCCAAAAAATGGTCTCATGAGAACCAGACCTAAAAGAATGAAAACAAGATAACAATTCCGAGTTGCCGCTTCCAACTCCCCCTTCGCCCTCTTAGCAACCTTGCAACAGAAAAAGAGAAAATGTGTCAAATCTAAAAGCCCCTAAATTTTACTGTAGAAACTGGCCAATATCCTTCAGCAGAAATCCCCCCCAATAAAATGTCCTTTAAGATTCTGACACCTACAATATTTTTTTCCAATTGCTTATGACTAACTACAAATGATATTTCTTTGCTCTAAAGCAGGGGTGTCAAACTCAATTTTATTGAGGGCCACATCAGGGCTGTGTTTGACCTCAGGGAGGCCAGGGGGCATGGCTAGGGTGGGCATGGCCAGCTCGATGTCATTCTTGTCAGGGGGCCTTGTAGTGGCCCAAGAACCCTGTGAGCGAAAATCGGCTCCTGAGCTCCATTTTTACGGGCAGAGGGTTGCAGGAGGCCGTGGCAGCTGAAAACGGAGCTCGTTTTTGCTGGCTGAAGCACCGCGGGCCAGTCCTTCACTGTTTCCAGAGTGGCCTAAGTACCCTGTGGGCCAGATCCGGCCCCTGGCCCCTGCTCTAGAGCAAGATAATTATTCCATTTATGTTTTCTTTCCTATCCTCTTCAAACTCAATCAGTTTACATGCCCAAAGTTTACCATTATTTCCAGGGCATCTTATTTACCCCTCTTATTTGACAAACTTTATTCACTTTTATTTTTGTCTTCATCCATATATTAGAAGAGACTTATTACCCTACGCCAGTTGGTAAATAAAGTAAATCTTCTCTTCTGTAAATGTAACGTGCTATGTTATACAGTGGCATCTTGGTACTCAACTGCTAGGAAACTCATCCAATTTGACACTCAATGCATTTTGATGTGAAAATGTTGTCCTAGTACTCATTCTTTGTTTGGTACTCAATACCCAAGCTCAAACTTGTTAGTTTCAGCTGCCTTGTGGCACTACATTATTCCTTAAGGGAAAAAATTGTTTGGTACTCATTGTTTTTGCTACTCATCACATCTCCCGGAACCAATTAAGGATGTTACCTTAATTGGTAACTGTAACACTGTAATGTCTGGTCTTTTTTACCTGGATATTGTCTGAGTTAGTTTGGAAGAGATTTTCCCCCTGGTTAGTTTGGAAGAGAAATCCCTCCCCCTCCCAGTTGAATCATAGTAAAAACATCCTCTCTTTTCATTATCAGAAACCAGATAACATTCTCACACCTAAGAATGAAGATATTGTGTCCTGGCTCAGCATCTGATATATATTTTAGCACCATGTGAAAGGATACTCTTATTTGTCCAAGACTTTTTGATGCCTAGAGTTTTATATTCTTCTATTCTTAATGTGTTTACAGAATTGATGGTATCCAATGCATTTTAAACAGAGAAATTAACAAACTGGCAAAAGCGGGGGAGGGGGGGAATTGCAAGGGTTTCTCCCCAACTGCATAATCTGCTTTTTTTCCCTCTAGCTCAACCAAATGTTGACCCATTACTTGCGACATGAATTGACCGATTGGCTTGTCGCCTGAGTTTGATGCCGTGAGCTGAGAGAGAATGACTGTCCCAAAGTCACCCAGCTGGCCTTCACGCCTAAGGCAGGACTAGAACTCAGTTTCCTGGTTCTGTAGCATGCAATGAATGCATCTGCTCTCTAGGAACAATGGTTAGATAATTTCACTAGGGAATTGAAGACTTTCTTTGTAATAGAAAAACAAAAAAGAAACACTGATTTCTCCTATGTGAGTGAATGCAACTTGGCATACATTACTCTGTTTTTTAGAAGTCCTCTGGCAATAATTCACTTAGTATGTGAGCCTGCTGGACTAAACAAAACTCAAGTGACATGAATGCGTGTGGAGCTGATACAAAGAATCTCACTACAGAGGTTTAAGTAACTGCTGTTCAGCAAGAACTGAGAGTGTTTAGGAGACCGTGAAACAAATAATAAAGGTAGAACAGATAGGATGTCAGCTATATTTTTCCAATATAACAGAAAATAGTCTGGAGTCAGGAGTTTCTTTTTAAATCCAATCCTTTCCTTTCCTCCTTTCCTCCTTCCCTCCCTCCAACAAATGTCAAAACTTTTGAGTGAACTTTTCTAAAAAGGCAGTTAATTTTAAAAGCCCTAAAATAATTCAGAGAGGAATTGGAAAATAATGTTCAAATATTTCTCATTATATGTTAATTTGGACTGAAATGCTTTTATGTAAGGAATTTAAAAGTAAGTTTACAAATCTTGATTTGTTTTGAAATCCATAACCATGGCATAAGAGAGAGCTAAGTTTAAAAACAAAATTGTTATCTCTTGCCACTGAATGAAAAGTGAAGGGGTTACAATGTGTATAGTGTCTGATTAAGGATTGTAGGCTTTATCTGACGTGTGAATGGGCTGAAGTATTAGTATTCTTTGATTCCTATAACCACTTTTCTTTTCCTTTGATAAAAAGTGTACTCTGAAGGCTAGAATGCTTACAGAAAGAACCATCTTTATGATTTTGGTTGAGTTCAATGATACTCAATTGGGAAAATAGACATCGTAGATTACACCTAGAAGTATTCTAACAAAGAACACATGGAAACCTTAATGGAGTCTTAAAACTAATATAAATGAATAGAATATAATGACACAATGCCTATACACATATAAATATTCTTCTAGGAAAATGAGGGTTTTTTCTTTCTATCATGTTTTTGGATAGAGTGATTGAAGGGTCAAGAACGAATGCCGTACAACAGAAACTCTTGTATCACAACAGTCCACTTCCCCAGTATGATACTCTCTTTAAATGACCTGGGATTTCTTCTGTTTAGTAGGTATCTGGATTTTTGCACCTCTCAGACAATTCTCCTATTTACTCACATTTTAATGTGTCTTTCAAACCAGTCCATAAGCCTCAATAGGATTGCAGACATGTCTGTTCTCTTTCTGTTTAAAATTGCATTTCAGTGCTTCAGTCTTCCATCAGAGGGCATGAAAGAGCTATGAGATGGGTTCCAAAGCCCCCTTAGCAAGCTACTGGCTGAATAACCAAATGATGGATCAGCCAATCTCAAAGTCCCTAGAGCAGTGTTTTCCAACCTTGGCGACTTTAAGATATTTGGACTTCAACTACCAGAATTCCACAGCCAAAGCTGGCTGTGGAATTCTGGGAGTTGAAGTCCAAACATCTTAAAGTCACCAAGGTTGAGAAACACTGCCCTAGAGGAATGGTCACATGAGTCCTGAAACAAGAATACCTCTTAATCACATGATTGTATGCTCTCTCATCCATCTCTGCTTCAGCTGCTAAGGTCCTATTAGCAGATTGCTATTAACAATAAGGAAGATCAATCTTTTACTTATTTTAGTACAGAGTAGTGGGGGGAGGCATTTGAAGAATGCAGATGCTTGTTTTGATGTTAGATGATTACCTATAGAGGGCACTAAAAGGGGGGAGGGTTGTCCTTCATGTCATTCCAGAATCATTAAAAGATACAGTGTTTTAAAAAAATAGGAAGGTGAGTATATATATATAGAGCCTGCAGGCTCTACTCATCTTCTCTAATGTCTGAATTTTCCAACAAAAAATTGTAATGTTTCCTTCAAGTCAAGCTTAACTCTGCAATTTCATGCACATGGACACATGGTATAGTTTTCTTGGAATCCAGATTGCAGTGGGTTGCCTTTGCCTTGTTCTTTCACTTCCCAGTCTAGCCTGCAATCCTAGGGCTTAATGGAGGTCTCCCATCCATAAATTAACCAGAGTTGACACTGCTTAACTTTCCAGATCAGTAGAACATTGCTCTACTAATCTCCAATAAAGATTTTGGGATTTGACTGTGTTTAAATGTATTTGTTTCTACTGTTCTTGTCCTTAATAGTAGTAACAATTGTTTGGGGTTATGAGGTTTTGGAACGAAAAATATGAACTGTGCTGAAATGGAGATTTTCATTTTCATTCTTCAGGTCTTAAGAATAGCACTGAATAAGATCCATTCACAGAATCCAACTCCATTTGTACCGTGGGGTATTCTCGGCATCTCTCCTCACTTGCACATCCTACTTGTACAGACTGAGGAGGAACCTTGTGGGAAAGTGTTGAATGAAGTGCCTGAGTGAAGGCATCACAAGGATGTTTCTGTCTGTTCGAAACCTAAATGCATATGCAATCATATCTGTCTTAATAGAAACTAGATTTTTCACACCTATTTCCAAAGAGGCTTTTTATTTTTTAATAAGGTCCCAGTTTCTTTTGATCAGTCACTTAAAAAGCCCCAGAACTAATTTATTTACCCAATCCACCACATTTTTGACCTCCTTTCCTGATTTCACAGAGATTCCAAAAGCCATTTGAAAAGCCTGCTAAAGCCAAATAGGATCATGTCAGGACTGGGTGTAAACTGTACATCAATTTTGGGAAAAACAGCTTGAGCCATGTGCCGTAATTGCACTGCTGGATCTATAAAAACATCAGGCAACGAATGCTTCGTCTAAATCTCTTTATGAAGTTTTGTTTCACAGTTGGTCTTTATTCCCACCGGTAAATAATTCAAAAGGAGTCAATAGGTCAGCCACAAACAGGCTGCAGGAGAGGAGGAACATTCCAATATATTGCAGAAGCCTTAAAATAGAAGAAGCTGAGGAAATTGATGCTTTGATTTCTGCCTCACCAAACTGATGAGGAAAACTGAAAACAAGAATTGGATTTTCTCTTCCAATCAAGAAGATTCACTGGACCAAGGAGCTTCAGACACTAAGATGCCAAATTAGTTCTTGTATTTTCTCATTCCTATTGGGTCTTCTCAATCCTACTATCAGTGTATCTATGGACTCTGAAATAGCTGGTTTTTAATCTGAAATGGATTATAAATGAGTGCAATTCAACTTAGCCGCATGAGTGATATGGTCTGGGCCACAACTGTATACAGGTAGTCCTCAACTTACGACCACAATTGAGCCCAAAATTTCCATTGCTAAGCAAGACAGATCCCAGGACACTGCAACCACAATAAATACATGTCAATTTTCTAGCTTTCAAATGTTGATCACATGGCCATGGGGATGCTATAATGGTTGTGTGAAAAACAAGTCATAAATCACTTTTATTCATGCTGGTGTAACTTCAAACGGTCACTAAATGAATGGTTGTAAGTCAAGGACGACCTGTAGTTTATTTATTTCTTGTATTTTTTTTAATATAATTCTTGCATTCTTCTTGAATCCTGCTGGCTGATGGTGTAAGGTGTAAGGAAAAATACGACTCATGTGGGTTTTTCATTTTAAAGATGCTGGCTATTGATAAACATGCCCAAGGTAATGAGTTATATACAGCAGATTGAACAATTTGCCACTGTGTCTCAGTAAACTACTGTATATTTATTTGTAAGCCATATAATGGTTTAAATGTTCTGCATAGAATATTCAATAAATACAAGCTGATAGTTCTGCAGTTCCAAAATTATTTGACAATCGCTCTACAGCATATATAGGACATACCCCACAGAGCAGTTAGTTATTAAATTTTGTGGGTTTTTTGTGTCTTTGTAAATTCTGACAAACTTTCTGGCTCAGTTTCAAAAGTGCTAAACATGAAGCAAACTTGCCCAGTCTAGTCCTCTTTTTTTTTTTAAGTAACAGTCCTCCCAAGATTTATTTTTAGATAATATTTTTAAAACATTTACTTGGCCTCTCCAAAGCTGGATGTAAGTATTGAGGTATTCTCTTCTAAGAGCGTCTTTAATTAATGAACAATGACCAAAACATAAGCCCATTTCCCATCAATATTTTGATTTCCTTTTTTTTTTAATCCAGATTCAATGTATCTCATCTAAAATCAGTTCCATAAGTCCTAGTAATTAAAAAAGTGACTAGAGGTAGCCTTTTTTTAGTGATCACCATTGGGACTGGCAACTTGTTAAGTAGGAAGCTGCTAAGTGAAACATTACGATTTCACAATTTTACTTTAGCTTTAGTTTGCTTTTATATATCTTATATATGCTGTTATAGAACAGCGAAAGTCGTAAATGCGAGGAACAGTTGCAATGTTCATCACCACTGTAACTGTGAACAAGATAGTAAAATAAGACAGTTGTTAAATGAGGGTTACCTATATTAAGTCATACCACTTTTTTACCTATGCTACAGAACACTTAAATTAAGCATGGCGGCTTTACCTGTGCAGAAACCAGTCAGACAGATTTCCAGGCAAGGGAAGTCACAGTCAACAACCTCACAAAGTAAATGAATGAATTAAAATTTGAAAAAGTAAAGCCCTGGGCTGCATGTTTGGAAAGTTAATCTATCTCTATTCTATGTTACACAGAAAAAAGGACAAAAAAGACCTCCCCAAGCCCAAATCCAGAACAAAAAATGCTAACATATTTAAGTACATAGATAGGAAGGATGCTTTGAATTAGGGCTTCAGCTCTGAGCTGCTCTGATCTTGAAGTGATGCAATTCAAGTGGATTTTAGAAGAAGAAGCCTTACAAATGTTATTTCAATTATTTTCTCCCCTGCTGTTTTCGATCAGCATCTTGAGTATGACATATTCTGCAGTTTCTGAGCCCTCTTTTCCAAATGGACAGCTACTTCTTTTTTGCCTAGGATCAAGATGGTCTTTAGGCCTAATCATAACGATGGGAACTATGATCATTACAGAGTAAGCCTACATGTAATGGTTGCTTTAGGGTGGGAAAAAAACTGGACATGAAACACAACTGTCTCATCTTAGGCAAAGAGCTAAAGTAAAGGCATATTTTCTAAACAGCATCTGTATACTCCAAAGCTGTGTGTGTGAAGAGAGAGAGAAAGAGAGAGAAGAAGCTTTTAAGCCAAGCAGAAACCAAAGATATTTCAATTTTTGTGTTAGCAACAACTATTTTTAAAGAAATTTCAAAAAGTACCAAAATTGGAGAGGTAGAAATCTTAGCAGGAAAGTGCATGCTTCACAACCAAATAAGTTCCAGATTCTGTCCCTGGAATCACCAATTATCAACAATAGGAAAAATCGCTCCTCACTTTCTAGTCAACAATAAGCAAATTGTCTGCCTTAAGAGACAGACCGTTGCTCCTGGTACAAGGCAGCTTCTCATGTTCCTGTTATCACAACCTTGGAACAGTGTTTGTAAAATCAGTACCTCAAAGTGCCCTTTGGCTGCTACACTTACCTGATCACAGATCAGCTCCCATTTCTTCTCATTATCATATTGTCGGAGTAGCCTTGCTTTGTCAGGAGGCAAGTTCATGGCATTCTGTGAAGAAAGAGAAAGTAAATCTGGTTGACCACAACAGGCTGAAGGTTGAGAGAGGTTGCATATGAATAAGTGTAAATAAGCAGAAGAACATGGTTACAGTTATGTGGATTTTTTTTTTCAAATTCATGGTTAACAGAGTTTATCCAATGCTTTCCAAGGAAAAGAAATTGCAAAAGATCAAGGAAAGATTCCTTTTCTTCTCCACCCTCTAATCGAAGATATGACTCATGTTGAACAATGTCAAGGTTGAGAGGTTTTTCATATGGGATAAAACTAGAGAATGAAGTTGTGAGCAATTCAAGAAGAGTTTGTTTTTCTTCTCTCCTATCGTATGTTACTGCTACATAAAATGCCCAATAACAAATGCATGATTTTATCTGCTTAGAGATGCAAGACTGAAATCCATGCACAATTCACAGCTAAAGTAGGATAAGATCTGGTTCGTCACCGATGTATACAACATTTAAAAAGAGAGCCACATAAATCTGTCGCAGCAAGAGAGGAAAAAGGCTTTTAGCATCACAAAAGTAAACAGATTTAATATGATACATTTGTGGATTTGATTCTATTTTTAGCCAAAATAAATTAGTGCTACAAATGGAACCCACCTAAATAGCTCTCATATAGTATCAATGCTATCAAAGTTGAAAACCTAATGAAAACACACAGCGATGTGTACATTTGCTTAAGATGCATACAAAGAACATTATAGAGTAGATGGAAGAACAAGTATTGTTAAGGAGAACTGTGTCCCATAGAGTTCCAAAATAAAACTGCCACAGTGGTGGAATTCAAATTTTTTTACTACCGGTTCTGTGGGCGTGGCTTGGTGGGCATGGCTGGGGGGTCATGTGACTAGGTGGGCAGTTTTTGTAAGCAGGGCAATAAAGATTAGGCTAGAAACAACATCAGGATGTTTCTTTCTTGCTTTCCTTGCAGGATTAACCCTGTAAAGTGGGGAAAAAACAAAAGGAGATTTCTTCTAACAATCGGTTCTCCACACTGCTTAGAAAATTTACTCCCGGTTCTAGCGAACCTGCTAGAACATGCTGAATTTCACCTCTGAACTGCCATCAGAGAAGGACAAATCTTGTTCTTTATTAGTCAAAACAAAAACCTATCACAGCAAAGAAAAGAGAAACAATACAGAAAAATGAGATTTGATATGTTGGAATCTGCACATACACTTACTTCCACAACAGAATTTCATAAAAATTTTGCATGGTTCACTGCAAAAGATAAAAATGTTTCTACCTGCTTTCCTACTCTTACATTGGTCTGCATCAACCTGGGGCTCTAAAAATAATTGCCAGAATTTGTAATAAAATATACATGAATGAAATAGGATGGCCGATTAGGAAAGGAAAAACAAAGCACTCTCCTGTCTGTCTTTCTGTCAATCTAATCTAAACTAATCTAATCTAATCTAATCTAAT
Source organism: Myanophis thanlyinensis (assembly GCA_017656035.1). Taxonomy (NCBI): domain Eukaryota; kingdom Metazoa; phylum Chordata; class Lepidosauria; order Squamata; family Homalopsidae; genus Myanophis; species Myanophis thanlyinensis. The sequence continues at coordinate 930 of JAEANM010013875.1, read as the reverse complement.
CAGTTTCTATCAGGACCTCCAGATTCTGAAGAATCTTCTGTTTTAAATACTTTTTTCCTGGGAAGACAAAGCAGGAAAGGGCTGTTCTATTTTTTTTCCAACTCTGTTCATGAATTATGTAAAACCTTTCATTGATTCCTGCTATGTTTTTATACTGAACCAACAAATTAAGTTGTAGCTCTGGAACCAGTTTCTTCGAGGGTGAAACCTGATGATCTCCAGATGTTTTGCATACATGTGACGTAGTTCCTGACTATTAGCCAAATACAGAACATGTGTAGTCCAAATTATGTGCATTAAGGGTAACAAATTCACTATTCCTAATTTATCTATGTGATATACACTACATACAGCACTATATACAGAATTAAGTCCTTTACATTTCAGGACCTCACTAAATCAACACTTTGTCCTTCCTGTACAGTGCAGGCTACTGTGGCCTTTTGGGTGCGATTCAAGGTGTTGGTGATTACCTTTAAAGCACTCCATGGCTTAGGACCCGGGTACTTACGGGACCGCCTGCTGCCACCGTCAGCCTCCAGCCGACTGGTACGTCCCCACAGGGCAGGCCTCCTCGGGGTTCCATTGTCGGGACGATGTCGTCTGATACGACATGTCGTCTGGGTACGAGCCTTCTCTGTGGCTGCAACCTCCCTATGGAATGAGTTGCCCCCGGAGATTCGGACCATTGCGGACCTGTGGGCCTTCTGGCGCACATTAAAAACCCACTTATTTCAGCAAGCTGGTCTGGCCTAACACTTAACGGGGTCTTAAATTTGTTTTCAATTGACTTATTTTAAATTTTTAAATTTTTTACTTTTATAATCTGGGCCATCGATTTAATTTTTTTTAGATTATATTTTAACTTTTCTATGTATTTTTTAAATGGCTGTGCACCGCCCCGAGTCCCTTGGGAGGGGGGCGGTATAG
>JAEANM010013873.1:0-14223 GCA_017656035.1 Myanophis thanlyinensis | reverse complement strand
GAGATTTCTTCTAACAACCAGTTCTCTGAACTGCTTAGAAAATTTACTACCAGTTCTAGCGAACCTGCTAGAACCTGATGAATTTCACCTCTGTCATGAAGTGTTTTATTAAGAAATGCTATGGGAATTTATTGTTTGAAATAGTTCAAAGAACAGCTGCAGCAGTGGAAAAATGCACAGCAGCTTTACAAAGAATCAAAGGGGGGCAATGGATGAACTAAGGAATCTGGCATATTTAAGGAATAATACATTTAAGATAGCAGATTTCATTTTATTTATTTAGATATATCCAGAATCTCACAAGCATCAGTGGGTTGACATCATTTTGAAAGTATGTAAATATAACTTCATGTAAGTAAAATTATCTTGTAACAAGGTATGTTTATACGTATTTGAAAAATCAGTAACACATTATCTGGAAAAGAAGATAATCCAATCTTATCTCATGTTATCTAGTCATGATTATCTGACTAAATATAAATTTTTAGATTAATAGGTTGGCAAACTTAATTTTCCAGGGGAGCTCAACCTTTCTTTGAGTTTGCCTCAGATAGGTTAGTAGAAAACAATATTTTATATATTAGGATATTAATTTAGAATCCTGATCTCATGGTAATATACTGGGCTAATCCCTTGATATAGATAATGATATATGGATGCCATTGTGTTCTAATCTGTAAAATATTTATAGTTTTAGTAACCAGAAAGAAAGCCATACATTGCCTCAGAGAATGACTTAAAGATAAATTACTGTGCATCTATAACCCCAAGAGACATATGTGCCATGCAATCTGACATAGGTTTAAATGCACCTGTAATACCTAAGCTAATGTCATAGCTAAATGGAAGATACATCAAAAGAATTGTTAACATAACATAAAGCAATAGTTCACATTCTGAATAAGAACAAAAGATCCCTATGGCTCCCTATGCAGCAAAGTATCCCAAACTTCCTTGTAAATCTTGTTTATTTATATTTGCATCTTTATGAAATCTATTATACAGAAAACAGTCTTCCATTTAACTTTTTTTTAATAGTGGTTAGCTTGGTTCACTATTTACCAAAATTCAGATTAAAGATAACAGATAAGCCAAAAGACCCTAAAATTACATTAATACTTACACAATATTTTGAGCACAAACATGGGTCACCCTACCTGATTTATTTAATTAAATATGTCTATTTCTTTCCTTTCTAAATCTATCTCCTTATGCTGCCTTTTTTCGTGTTTTCCCTAACAGTATGAGAAATGCTCTTTGAAATGCTTTTTAAAATCAGTATAGAATAGCAGCCTCAAACACAAATTCTTATGAATACCACATGAAGACCAGTTCATTAGTCTGAAGTCTTTTCATAGATAACACAGAAGTTTCAAGTGGTTCAAAAATGAAGTACTATGTGCCAATAAACGTAAATTTATTTTACTGAAAAAGAAAATAAAATGGTATTATTTTATCTCTTGCCATTTAAGTCACAGTAGTAGCCCAGTGATGGTTGGGGTAGTTTTTGACCTTGGAGATAGATGATGCCTGTATAAAACGCTATGAATAGCAAAATCACTGGATTTGCAGAAGAGACTCTGGGAGTCCTGCTGACATGCCCAAGCACTGGGATTCCAGGCAAAGGCATCTGCATCTCCCTTTCCATACAGAGTCTGAGAGAACCATGGTTAGCTATAATGAGTAGATCTATGCAACTGTTATTGAGTGCAAAGATAGTGGTGTGGTAAAGGAAGGAAGGAAGGAAGAAATCAAGAGGCCTAATGTTAGAGTGCCCTTATTTTTGACAAGAGTCATTGGCCCTGCACAGAAAAAAAAAATGTTCAGCCTAAGGAAAGATCCATACTGCTTAGTCAAAATCGGCAAGATCTGCAGTTGTTTTCTTTCTGTATGGAATGAAGCACATTTTATTGTTCTGGATTGGTGCAAGCCAGCATTCACTTTTTCTTTCCTGTCTTTTCTAGAGTTATATAGTTTGCTCACACTACATTTGCTACACACACTGAAAGGGACAGGGAACAATGCTGATTTTTTTAAGATAGCCTTTGCCAACAAGGAGATTATTTACTAATATTTTAATAGCCCCGCTGGAAATTACTTGGAGAATTGCATATGGACCAAAAGCCACAATGGTATAGAAAACTACTAGGGATGGTGTAGTTAATTCTGCAGTGTTAAATCTTTTAGGAATCTTCCAAAATTATGATTTTTTGAAAAACCAACTCGTCCAAATTGTAGCAACTAGACTTTGAATTATTTAATTCTAATATTCTTCTGCAGCTTCAGATTTAAGCTTCTTGGTTCAATTCAAAATGCTGTTTTAAAACTTTAGAGATGTAAAGAGAATAGCATTCCCCATCTAAGATGACTAATCTAATCTACCAGAGAATTCTGAATTCTGACAGAATAACTTGGTTCCTCTATTATTTCTGGAGTGTAAATTCAGGGATCAGGGTTTGGGAAGAGGATTGTTGTTCAGGTGCCATTTCCTCTCTGAATTACTTCCTGAATCTGGCTGTATATAGCCTACTCTGATAAGAATTATCATAAGAAGCCAGAGAAATATTGTGTCCACCCACAGGTGGGAAAACTTCTACCATGTCACAAGCTTAGGTGGGAAAAGGTGCCATGCCAGTAAACTAAGCAAAATTGACTCTGCTTCATTCTTGTCCTGCAAAGCAGGGATGGGCAAAGTTTTCAGTAGAGAAGGAGGTAAGATTTAGTTATTCACTAACAATTACTCATTCATTCAATACAATGAAACACCATTAAAGTTATTTTAATGTTGCTCTGAATTCATGGGCAGGCCTAGAAGGTAGGCAGCTTTAAAAATTATTGGGATCTCTAAAGCAGAAATGTTTTGACTGGATTCATCTTTCTTCCTGAATGAGTGACCCCTTAACAGATGCAGTACTAGAACATCTGTCCTACATTTGAAATTTTAGAAACTATCTCAAGAATAGTCCTAAATACACCAGATTCATTATCTAGTCTTCAGGTTAACAGTGTACAAAAATACTATGTATCTGTGTCCAGGAGGAACCAGAACTGATAAATTGCTCAGAAAAATGAAATCTTTGCTACAAAGTTTCTACTGATCATAATGAAACTACAGGCATCCCCCGATTACCAAATACTCATTTAGAGAAAGGGCACCCTATCCAAATCAGTAATATTTCTAACGTCTAGAGGAAAAAACCAACACAGAGTCTCAGAGACTCAGACTCAGCTGTCCTTCAGGCAACCTATCACCAATCGTAAGGCATATTCAATTTCTGAAACATTTTTGAAACATTTTTACAGGCATAATACAAATTATGCATTATGAGAGATGATTTAAATTTGAGAATTTACAAAATATTTATACATCATTGTAAATGACATGTAACATCTTGCATGTATTTTATTTAAAAGACAACCAGAGATCCCCAAACAAATTTTAAACATGAATACATTATGGACTCAAATTTGGTCCATTCTAGCACACAATTACTTTATCAGATGCAGTATTACAAATACAGTAAATCTATGGCATCTGAGTGCATAAATGAGTGAGCATTTTGGTACAGCTAAGCCTGAAAAAACAGATTGAATTGTTCTAAACTAATAACCTCAAAGGTTAACAAATGATAAAACTGATTTTAAAATGTACTCAGATCTGGGATATAACATATTTATGAATATTCTTTTAAATATAAAAGTTTCAGGATTCTTAATTCAAAGTAAACAAAATCAAATTGAATGAATTTTTAAATTGAATATTAAAAAATGAATATTAAATACTTTTAAGAAGAAAACAATCTAGAAGCCTTCAAGACAAGTTATGGGAACTGAAAATAATAAACTGTGCTAAATAGAACATAGTAAATTTATCAGAAACCTATTGGGAAAAACTGGAATATAAAATGTTGGAAGGGACATTGCAGTAACATGATGTACTTAAGATGTAGACTAAATAAATTCCGCTACAGCAATAGAAGATAATTTAAACCAACATATTTTGGGTAGGAATGGTTTTGGTAATGAACTAAAAACCTATACAGACAAAACACATGTAAGATAATTTTGCATAATTTTTCATTAATGGAATGAGGAAAAAGTTTTTTTTTCTTTGCATTTTAACATAAAGCATTTTTCGACACACTGTACATTTAATTTTTGTTATTTGCACATATTTATGACTTCCACAACTATTTTTACAGCCAAATTTCAGTAGTCTAGTCAGAGAAAGCCCTGGGGAATTAACAAAAATGGTCAGTTGTGGTTGCGTGTTTACCACCCAATTAACTGATCTAAAACACTTAATTTTTACCTTCATAAAGAATTAGTGTTTTAGCTGTATAAAGAAAGAAATCATACAAGCAAATCTTATAACAACTTCAACTAAACTCACGCTGATTGGATAAAACTTATTTCCAGGTCGCAAAAAGCAACAAAGACTTAGAATATCTGTGAACCAAAAGCATTTATGCACAAATGCTGATGCCATCATCTATCTATTTAGTCTTTGTGGTGTCAAGTTTCCAATCTAGTTACACATTAGATACTTTTATTTTAAATCCAGTGTACTTTCAAAAGCAGTAGAGATGCAGTCCAGCAGTTTCACTTTTCAGAATGTTCCAAACAAGCACCCAAATTTAATCTTTTTGAAGGAAAAAACAAACAAACCTCTGACTGCCTGATTTAATTAAAAAAAAAAAAAAATCCGACGCCCAGTCCTTGAAACCCCTACAAAATTGATCTGAAAAATGACTAAACCTTACCAAAGGTTTTTTTTTTTAAATAAATCGATTGCAAAAACCATTGAAACGTAGCTGCTTCCCCTTTAGGGGACCACTCTTCCTCACTAGCTGAGCCTTCAGTGCCAAACCCCTGAAAGAAACCTAGTTATTTGGCCGTACTCAGCGGATACTTCTTCTCTCTGCCTTTGCCCATTCCACCAAAGGGCAACCCAAAAGCCTCTTGGATGCCGCCTTTGTGGGGACATTCCTATCGCCAAACGGCCTTTCTCCCAAAGCCGGTCTCAACCCCGAAGGGCCACCAGTTGACTGGGATTTCTCTCCCGGCCCCAAGGACCCAACTTGGCTCCCTTCCCCCCCTCACTCACTCACTTCCGACCGGTCCTCCTTAATCCTTTTCCCCCTCTCGCCCAACCTACTCACCTGTCTCCCTCGCTAAAAGCTTTTTTTCCACATCCCCTCTCTTTTCCCCTCGGTTAGTTTTGTTTTCCCCACGTCGCCCTCAGCGGCCGCTCCTCCACGTTTCTCACGAGGCCAAACCCCACCAAAAAGGTCTCCTCCCTCCTCCATCCCCTACCCCGCCCCGAGGGCCGACCCCGACTCCTTCTCTTCCGCTCCTTTTTTTTCCCCCTTCCCCTCCCTCAGCCCGGCCGGGGCCGGGGTTCGCAAGCAGCCTTCCCTGCCGATTACGGGGCGTCCCCGGCCCATCTTGTCTCTCCCCTCAGGCTCTTTTTTCGCCTGGAGGGAGGGGAAGCCGGGGAGGGAGGGGGGAAATCACCTCCGCCAGGCAAGCGGCTTAAGTCAGCCCTCTTCCATCACCTTCGCCCGTTTTACCTGGCCGCGAGGAGGAGGTTCAAAACGACGCTGCCTCGAGACACGCGAGGGGAGGACGCGGGTAGTCCAAAGTCGCCGGACTTCCTCGAAGCTTCCAAGTACGGTTGTAACTATCACAAACCCTCTTTTCACCCCGCCCACGGGTTTTTTTTTTTTCTTTCTTTTTTTACACACAAACACACACCCCTCGCTGGGACTTGTTGTTCCGCACACGGATGACAGCTACGAGTTGCGCAGGCGCAGTCCGTTCGGGGGGAAAGAAGAAGGAAAGGAAGAAAAAAAAAAGAACTTCCCACTCGCCCAGCCAAACCCCGCTTTCCCCCCCTCCCTCCCTCGCTCGCTCGCTCGCCGCGAGAGCTTTTTGAGGAAGGCCACCCCTGTGACGTGAAACGCGGCGGCTTCCTTTCCGCAGCCACGTGACCTCAGTGGCTGCCCACGCGACCTGTGCGGTTCCGCCGCTACGCTGTGGGGGCCATCGAGTCGGAGCGTTCGGAAGAGGCGCGAGGGGCTGAGGAAAACAAATGCACCGTGTTGGGTCACGTGGGCTCTGCACGTGGGATCCCGGCAGCTGGGGGGTTATCTCTTTTTTTTTTTTTTTAAAGATCTCGCAGAGGCGGCCGTCTAAAATTGAAAAAGCAAAATCTCGTCAGATGTTGAAATGGGAGCTAATCACCAAGAGAGGAAGAGGAAGAAAATAGTTGGGGAGTTGGGGAGAAACACACCTGCACCCCGCCTTGAGTTAGCAACCTGGCAGCCCGCCTACTCCCACAGGCAGCTGAGGGAAGTGGCTGAAAATCCAGATTGTTATCCTCAGCCTAACTTTTCAAAGTGGGATGGATGAAAAGGAGCTTTATTTGGATTACTGGGACTAGGGTAGCCTGTGAATCAGAATCCTAGTTGGTTATGGTGCCATCTTTTCAAAATGGCTTGTGAAAGAGAGAGGGTTATCCATATTTCAACCAACTTAGCTCATAGGTTGGAAATGTAATTGTTGGGAAAGCTACCTTTCCTTAATCAGTAAACAGAACATCGTGCTTGTAGGATGAGCTGCTGCGGATAGAGAATCAGCTATTTTACATTACTGTATTGTGTAAGATGTTACAAAGGAGATGCAACAGTGTTCTATTTTCAGATAGCAACAGGTAGAAGTTTCTTGGGTGGGACTCAAAAGCAATATGCAAATAACTTTTACTGTAATCTGCCTGTTGTGTCTGCCATGTTTTGGTTCATTGGATAGTAGTCAATCACAGAGTTAGGTGGCTTTATTTAATATAAATGCATACATACCTAGTTGCAGGTTGTATGGTTTACTTCCTACTAAGTAGTCCCATGAAATTTCAACAAATAATGAGCTGCAGAAATGCAGCGTTGAAGAGTAAAGCCCAAGGTTGGCATGAGTTCTTATGATTCAACTTGAGTCCCACACCTTCCAACTCAAGAATTATCCAACATATATTCATCTTCCAGAACTATAGTTTTATAGATGTTCTGCCTTTCTAAGTAATGCGAGGGGATAATCAGTGTAAATGATACTTTCCAGTGGTGGGCTGCACATACTTTAACAACCGGTTTGCTTCATGCATGCTGCGTGAGCACGCACACCTTCTGCACTAGCACATGGCTCCATACCACAACACTCATAGAAATCAGCCTATCTTCTAAAGTAAGTAGGAACTGCAGAGACACGAAAAACAGCTATTTTAGTGATTCAGCTGAGCAAGAAAGGGAATGTAGGACAGGATAGGGCGGGGAAAAGTGGGTGGAGCAAACTGATCATCAGAACTACCAATTCGATAGGACCGGTCTGACCAGGCAGCAGCCCACCCCTGATATTTTCTGTCCATCATCACCAACAAAGAATGGACATTAGAAAGTTCTTCACTAAACAATAAATAAATGAATAAAGGAGGACACACCTCAAGAGAAAGGAAAACTTCTCTTCTGATGAGGCTCAAAGGCCCTTGGAGAAAACACCCTGGCATAAGGTGAAAGCTGCAGTGCCAGTGGCACCGTCATCTCTTCTAGTGTGATGACACTTTGAATCTTCATTTCTTCAGCCAAAGGATATGGGACTCTATGTTAACATGCAGCAATCCAAACATTTTTTGAAAGGAAGGAAGGAAAGAAAAGAAAAAGAAAGAAAGAAAATCTCTGCCCTGCAAAACTAAGGGATTACATTAAAGAGACCATACTTGTGTCATGATTGCTAACGTGATCTATCAGTAATGTTCATATCTCAGTGGAACTTTCTGCAAATTATATGTAGTATTGCCACAGGCAATTCATTGTGGTAAAATAATGCTTTTATAACTAGGGCAGTCACAATGTACAATAATTTTCATGAAATGCCAAGAATCATTGCACTAATACCTGATACATATGAAAGCAGGTCTCTAAAGCAAATGGTCTTACCATCAGGTGACAACTTGAAATGCTTCAAAGCCCAAGGTAATAGACAACCAGAAATTAGGCTCCATACTAATAATATATATTGTGATATAGAGCATATGGGCGAACTTTGAAGGCACGTTTAAGGTCAACATTAAAGTTGGAAATAAAACCACAAAATCATAGGGAAACAGTATCAATGCTTGTTACGTATAAGTTATGTGGAACATGAAAGAATTATGAAGAGATTATCCAAAAAAAAAATTCATATACAGCCAAAAAGACAGCAGGATTTTACAATCTTGCAAATGAAACCATGTATTCCATTTGAATTTGTCCGTGAAACAATAGCTGTATGTAAACCTGTCATTATTCCTTGCCCATTGCCTCTACTTTCACCAAAAGCAGTTTTTGGAGGAAACTCTAATGCAAGGCTGAAGGTTTATTACCAGGCATGCAACACCTTTCAATGAGGCACCTACTTGGTCACTGAACTTAAAATTGTGTGATTATTGGTTTCACTCGAGAAAAGGGGGAAAATCACTTCTTCAAGTAACAAATATATACATGATTCTAACAACATTTTCTATTCCTGTGATCCTAAATGCTGTGATCCTACTCAGGTGTCATCTAAGCACAATGAATAGTAAAATGAATATGACAGCACAGACATAAACTCCTCCAGAATAATGTAAATCTGACAAAACTTGGATGAGATATCCTTTCCTATAAAGATACAAACAGATTTTGCCCAAGGGATGTATTGATTTGTGGAGAAGGAATACCAGTAAGAGGATAACTGTAACAAGGACAACTGTTGTATGTTTGTAAGCCAGAAATGCAATTCTATATCTTTTGTTTGCTTCATCTTAACTACTTGGTACAATGAAGCACATCTACCAGCATCAAACTTGGCATGGGCTGTTGTCCTGCAGTGAATTCACAGAGCCTATGACTACCTTCCTATGCAGTGCATATTTTCTCCATGAGGGAAACCAGAAGATTATGGAAACCAGGCTAGGATGTCCAGTTGTCTGAAACAGAACCTGGATTGCCCAACATGGGTCACAAAGAGGAGCTGTGATGATGGGGAAGCAAGTAGAAAGGGAAGAGGCCCTCATCCTGACTACAAGGGTCCCTCAAAATAGAGAGCTAGGGGAATAATTGACACTAGGTTTGCCCTGCCCAGAGCTTCATTAGTCCTTGGGCTACAACTTTCAGTTATCAGTTCTAGAAACTTTGGATCATCAAAACTTCAGCAGCCAGAATTAAATTTGCCACTCAGAAATAGCCCTGGTTTTTTTTTTAAGTTAACTCCAGATTTATGCTACTTAACTTAAAATACTGTTTTAATTTTTACAGCAGCAATCAGGAATCTTAAATAATTAAGAGTTAGCCTATGATAAGATGGACAGCCAATAAAGTTAATAAATAAACAAAAAGCAAGCAAGGAAACCTTAAACTAATTGGCTTAATGCAATCTACCACATGAGTGAAACTTATGTGGTCAATTAGCTTCTTTTCTCCAGCAATACTAGTCATTAGGCTTTCTCATTCATGCACACATAAATACAATCTATACCATCTCCAAAATAGGCAACTTTTAATAGTTATTGCCAATACATAACCCAAAGCATAAAAAATGGATTACATCTTTGAGCAATTTAATGCAGATAGATGTTACATTGGGGAGCAGAGAGAGAAAATGAAACTAAGTTGAGCCCTATGACAATATTGGAATAACCACTGCCATTTCCCTACAGTCTTCCCCCATAATCACCACCTTGAATGCCTACTTTAGGAATGAATGTCACCACTTCCAATCTCCAATCCTCACTAGTAATCACTGGTCTGGTGATAGTATAAGATACTACTGAAGGATCTAGCAGGGCCCAGACAAATTGCCTCCTTTTAGGTTCCAAAAAAGATTATCCAGCACAGGCTATACTTAGTCTGAGTCCTGATTGAACGAACATCTACATCAGGAGTGTCAAACTAAAGGTCCGCAGGCTGAAACTGGCCTGCAGGTTGCTTAGATCTGGCCCATAGGGCCACATTGGAAATAGCAAAAGACTGGCCCGCAGTGCATCTGCTATCAAAAATGGGTGCATGCACCCTGCCCATACATCCCCTCAACCACTTTTGGCCTCGGGAGTGCTCCAGGAGGCTGTCCAGGGCCTCCAGAGTGGGCCAGGAAGCCTTCCAGGCCCAAAACAGGGCCTTCGGAATGCTCCAGGAGACCTTCTCGGCCCAAAACAGGGCCTCCAGAGTGGGCCAGGAGGCCATCCTTGACTCAGAAGGTTATAAAAGGGAGGAAAAGTAAAATATTTTACCTTTCAGGCTTGCAGGATTCTGCTAATATAACCTATGTCAATCATTTATAGTTCTAGTCATCCTATGGAGTCAGTTTCTTCATATGGTCTCTCTCTCATAAGGTGATCAAGTAGAGCAAGCAAGTATTAAAAAAACGAAAATTACAGAAATATACGCCTCTTCTATATTACAGAAATATACGCCTATTTTTATAAGTTTATAAAACCATGTCTGCGGAGGTGCGGTCCTGTGCCACACCCACCATGACCATGCCCACCATGGCCATGGCCATGGCCACACCTGCCCACCCCCTACCTGGCCCTCCAAGGTCAAACCCAATTTCTGATGCGGCCCTCAATTAAATTGAGTTTGACAGCCCTGTTCTACATCCTCTAATATTCTCTGTAAGAGAAATCCCATGCCTTCTCCAAAACTTTCTCCCCAAATAGGATATTAAAGGTGTTGTGTCATACAGCAGAATCAGTAGGTGTTCTTGTTATAAATACCACCAATGGCAACAGACAAGCAATATTCATCATTTAACAGAGAAAATGATCTAAAGTTTCTAAATCTTCTGTGTAATAGGTTTTCAGTATTAAGATAAATGGATTATCCCCAAAGCATTGATTCCAACTTAAAAAAAAGATTCAAAATGCAATTTTTAGAAAGTTTGCCACAATATTCAAACTATTATAGTTGCAGGATCCATTCTGGGTCAGTCACTGGAACAAAAGGTTTTGTTTTCCAAGCTTTCGTATTTGTGCTGGAGCCCACCTTCAGGGCTCTGCTAGATTGAGTCCAGCAACATTATCCAATATTAACCTTCTTTCGTGATATTATAGTGGTAAGGTTTGTATTAAATCTACTAAAACCTGAATCTAGAACTCATCCATTAACTAAAGTTATCATGTATAAATGGACCAAAAGAGTGCAGGAAAATAATTTATATTGAGTATATCAGATGGACTAAAGAATTCCTAAGTAGGTAATGAATTTAGTACTTATGAAAATGATAATTAGTTGCTAAATAGTTTCCTACTGGTATCAATTCCAATTTCAGCCAGTTAACAGAATATTCCACAATATGCCTAAATACATTAGAGCCAGTGCCTCAATACATCAATATCCAAGTACATTATAGCCAGAATGGAAATAATAAGCACACAAATGATAAATATCATCATGTCCCACTAATTTAAATACCAATGAACTATGCAAAAAAATCTGGGTATTATATTATTTCACTTTGGCCCTAAATTGGCATTAGTTCTTTTTGTTTGTTTGTTGGTTTGTTTGTTAACCAGAGCCCTAATATTTGGATTTATTACTAGGGTTTTGTGTAATATTTTTCCAACATATATAAAATGATATAATCTGAGAAATTCTGTTTTTTATTTTCTTTTCTACCCTTGCTAGGAACAAGTTTGATTCTTCAGTTGTTTAGTGGTTCTTTGGTCTTTGCTGCAATCAAAGTTCGCCATACCTCCCCTGGAAGTCTCAATTATGTCACATCTTAACCAAAATCCATAGCCACATTTTTCATAGACATTTCAAAGTTTTATAAAAAAAACAGAAGGATTAAAATATTTTGAAGCTAACATTACATTTGACTTTTGAATGATATACCAGGAACCACACTTCAAAAAGTAGATAGTCTTTTATAGTTTTCAGATAGAAAAACTACCCTAGGTTTTCAGATTGGAGCATACAAAAAAAGAAGTCAATATTATTAATTGTGAATTATCCAACTATTAACCAATCTACTGTAAAATATCTTGATTGCAAAATAAAAGGTACTTTTGGGGTAACTAAAACAAACCTATTCATTCTAAATATACTGAATAAATTGCATGATTAAACTACATGCGGACAGTAGGTGGCAGCCTTTGCTTTTTATTTGTATCAAATAATTTCACTTTTTGAAAATAAAATATTCTTGGCAGGAGGAAACCTGGTTGTGCAACTTATCTGTTTTTGAAACAGAAAACTCTAATGAGGATTAGAGAGAAGAACGTATACAAATGTCAAATTGATAATAACTAGAAGTATTTTGGCTTTTTTTATAAATGCTCTCTACCTACCATAGAATGTTATTTAAAACTGGCTTTATGAATATTGTTCAACGTGAAGCTGTAGGTCCTTTAGCAGAATGCTCACCCCAAGGGTGATGTCCTTTTAGAAATGACAGAAGTATCAGTCTCTTGCAACAGTTTGACATAAAACAGATTATAGAAGTGATTGTGTTGAGAATCAATTTAAAATTCATCAATCTCCTTCCTCTCGGATAAAGGAATGGTGTTGTAGTGAAAGCCTGGGACTCTGTTTCTAGTAACTGAAAGACCTAGATTGTGATCAATTTATGATCACAACGGAATTTTGGTCATTTGGATCATAAGTTGAGATACCATGTGATCAGACTTGACTTTATGACCATTTTTATGATGGTCGTAAAGCAAGTCACTATGGTTGTAAAATTAATCACATGATCATTAAGCAAATCCATTCTTCCAACCAAAAAGAATGACAAAAATGTCACAAATCACAGTCACATGAGGGGCAATAAAGCAAAGGAGGTTGTCCAATGAGGTTGGGGAGAATACGCAACTCTCCTGGTGTGCACCTAGACATAAAAGCCTGTAAGCCACGGCAGGAAGAAGAGGAGGCCAAAGATGGCTATTATGGAGCTGTGACAACCATGACCAGCTAAGCACAATGCAGGAGAAGAGTTTTGAACAGAGTTTTGATTGGGTAAGAAGAAGAAAAAAAATACAATAAAATCTGCAACCCCAAGAGACTATCTAAAAAGAAAGTTGTCTCCAAAGCATTTTGAAATGGCAGCAAAGCAGCGGGGGGGGGGGGGGAAGCTTTACAACAAAAGATTTAAAGGAGAAGGCAACAATTGAAGCAAAGAAATTTGGATTTTACAATTTGGAGGGGTGGCCTTCTGGATAGGCATTTTAATGCCAGAATTATGGATTGAATAGTCTTTTCAGCAAAGATTGAATACTGGAAATAAAAGATAGAACTTTTCAACATTAGAAACCTGAACTAAAAGTGCCATTTGCTGATGAAAAGAGCTTATTGTACCTGTAACTTGGAGTGAAAATAATTATTAAAATGGACTAAGAACTAGAAAACTGCTCTAAAAATTGGTATTTGAACTGGACAAAATAAGAATTAAACTTGGAATATATATGTTGAAATTTTGAGGCTTTGGGAATATTTGAGACTTGACTAAAATTTGAGTATATGGTTGCTGGATCAACATAGAGGAGAAATATGGAAAAAATATGTGGGATATTCCACCAAGAAGAATGAATTATTGGGATGGGATGGAGTTGTTATTGTAAGAAATAAGGAAAATGTGGCTGGACTTTAGAAATGAACTCAAGTTCACAAGGAATATAATGGAAAATATTATACAAAAAGAGATGAATGGACAAGACAAGCAGGAAAAGGTGGAAAACAACAAATCAGAATTAAAAACAGAAATGGTGATACAGCAAGGGTTACAAAAAGATCTAAATGTGATATCATTAAAAGTGGCAAAAAGGGATGAAATAAGACAAGAAAAGACTATCATAAGAGAAGTTAAAGAAGGAGTGGAGACCCAGAAAGTTCAGCTTGGGGAGGAGGTAGAAATAAGAGCAGACATTTTAGAAATTAAACAAAGGAATAGGGCAGAGAAGGGAGAAAAGTTTAAAGTAGATAACCAAAGAAGAAACAGAGATACAGATACAGATAGAAAGGAGAATTATGGGAGACAAGTTAAGAAAAGGATAATTAAAATATTAAGGAGAGTTAGGGATGATGGATAGAAAAGAATTTTTTTGCTTCTTAAAAAAAAAAGAAATATAGTAACAGCAGTGGCATAATTTAAAGTTTGAAACTGGAGGGAGATTAGATAAAAGGGGAACAATATAATATAATAATTGGATGTATAATATAA
>JAEANM010013872.1:0-14223 GCA_017656035.1 Myanophis thanlyinensis | reverse complement strand
ATTATTGAGATTCTTTGAGACCTGTATGCAACGTAATTTCATTTTTTTTAATATATGCCAATATGTGTATGTACATTCAAAGTGACAATAAAATAATCCATTCCCCCTTGTTTACTTCTGTTGCACAGCCCTTCTTCTACTATGGAACAACTACTCCTTTTGCCTGCTCAAATAATTGCTTAAGTACAACATAGTTTGGCTAGTTATCATCTAGATTAGTGTTTCACAATTTCATCAGCTTTTGAAATATGAGGATTTCAACACATGCTGGCCAAGGAATTCTAGAAGTTGAAATCAACATGTCTTAAAGTTTCTGAAATTCAGGAACATTGATCTACTTATTTGGGTTACATATTAAGTGATGTTCAGGTAAAAGTGATGACTTCTAGGCTTTGAATTAACTGAATTCAATTCACTGATTCAAGCAGATGGCAACCTAAAGCCTTTTCTTTTGTCTAGAGTTATTTCTAATAATAATTCATTAATACTTAGGGTGATCCTTTTAGTGTAATGCAACATACAAAAGCATAAAACAAAAAAAATGTTCAGAGTTGTCTTTCTTGGCACTTCAGTCAAGCCAAAGGTTTGTTCCTCTTTCTAATACTGATCAGATGTGCTTATTCAGTGATTGGTGTTTAGAAATGTATTTTGAAGTATAATGAAAGTATAATGAAATGTAGCTACTACATATCACTGGCAATATATAATTTTAAACCAAGAAACTGAAGCACTTGCTTTGCTTTATCTGGTATGCTCAGCAAATTGTGATGAGCTGTCATATATGTGCCAAAGGCAACCCCAGTTCCTTGCCCTTCCTTTGGTATCTTTCTTAGGGGAAAGTGCCAGAAGCAAAAAAAATGTTCATGTTTCACAATACAAACAGCCAAGGGTGAAGAAGTGTCAGTCAAGATAAAACCCTGAAGACCATTGTTGCTACTTGATATGCAAAGAGGTGCAAGAAAACAGCTGTTGCTGTCAGCCTTTGACGTCTACTGTTGGGCCTAGAAGTGGGAGCACACCTACATATTCTCTGTAGGAAACATGCTGTCCTTTTCAAAACACTTGCTTATCCATTGGCATTCATGAGCATGAGATTTTCTTAGCTACTGTTTATGCTGAACATCACAGCTGGAATAAATGTCACAATGCTAATTTCTTTTTTCATGCAGAAATTACTAGTGTCTCTGCCATGAAACAAATGAAGCATATTAGCTACAGCCATGAACCAAGCTCTGTTCTCCAGTTTGCATTAATACAATAATTTGAACTAGTTGTTTTATCTCCATCTATAAAACCCTAGAAATTATGATTCACAGAAACCATTTACTACTTGTACATGGCAATAGTTTATAGGATTATTTTTGGGTATATATCAAACTGTTGTTAAAAACAACTGCAGTCAATGGCCAATCTTCATAGGCCTGTTAACATCCTCTGAGATTCTCACTGGACTTGGAACCAATCATTTATTTCCAGATCAACTTCCCTCACAGGAGTATGGAGAGAAAAATGAAGGAGGAAATGAGAATTACACTGCCTTGAATTTATAAAGGAAAGACAGGATATATATCTGATGAATAACAATCATACTTTAATTGCTTCTGCAAAACATTTTCCTGCTCTCCATAGAGCAGATTATGTGAAACTCAGTCGCATTTAGAAGATAATTGGTATTACATATTGCATTAAACCATCTTTTCTTAAGCATGATTTATTTACTAAATCACAACTGACTTGGATTAATATGCTAAGATACAAACTATGAAATTAGATCATAGCCTAGTATTGGTTTTGCAGCAAAACCATCTTTTTAAATGCAATTTCTTATCAACTAAAGGTTGCAGGAAGCAAATATACATAGTAATAGTATTAGTAGTAAAAGTAATAGTATAGAGGTGGAAAGTAGGACACCAGGTATATTCTTCACCATAAAGAAACAATTCTTTATGGGTTGGAATCATGTGTCAAACACTAAAAATTGGTTATTGGTATTAATATGCTTGTACTAATCCTCTAACAGAATCCAGGGTAATTTGTGAATGGTAATGTGTTAATCAGCATAAGAACAATCTTTAAAAAATGTCTGCTTTCATATGCGAGAGAAAGAAGGAAAATATGTTCTATCTGTGGAACACATCACAACTGAATTCCTTTCCTTCCAAGACTATGCTGCTATTGGAAATTGCAATAGATTTAGATAAGTGTCTACCTATTAATTAATTAAGTTAAACCTTACACAGGAAACCTTTGGTAAATTACACTTAACTCCCACCTTCATAATTACTGTCTTTCAGGGTGGGAAAATTCCAGTGAGGTGGACAGCACCAGAAGCTATTGCCTACCGTAAATTCACCTCTGCCAGTGATGTATGGAGTTATGGTATTGTTATGTGGGAAGTAATGTCATTTGGAGAAAGACCCTATTGGGACATGTCCAATCAAGATGTAAGTTTATGAAGCCTTCTGCACAACAGTAAAATTTTGCTTGATTTCTCTAGCAGTGGGGGGAGGAAGGAAAGCACTTGTTAAATACTAGTTTGCTAAAGACTGAAATAATATACCTGTATAGCTCGGAGGAAATTTAGAGCAGATTCTTTTATGATACCTTCCCATCACCAGCCAGCATGTTATATGTATTTCTGTCTTGTTTATTTAGTCCATCAACATGTCCAAAGATATCCATATTAAGTCTGATATGTTATGGGTCTTCAATGCCTTCAGGCAGGCACTTTTTCTGAATACAAGAAGTTATTTTTAGTTATAGATGTAACGGCTCTGGAGAATGCAGAAAGTAGCTCCAATTTCTCTGACACTTCTTTTCTTTCTACCATGCTCTGTGAAGTAGTCTCAATCTTGCTCACCAGTGATGAATGAAACAGATTTAAGTCCTCCTTAGCTGAACTATATGAAAGCACATCTCTCTCCCTTTTATTTTGATACCATCCAAGTGCACCCTCAAGAGTGTAAACTCTCTTAGTCTTTCCACCCATATGGAATAACCACAAGAACCATGGTGGCACAGTGGTTAGAATGCAGTATTGCAGGCTAATTCTGCTGATTGCCAGTAGTTCGATTCTAACCAGCTAAAGGTTGACTCAGCCTTCCATCCTTTCAAGCTCAGTAAAATGAGAATGCAGATGGTTGGGGCAATATGTTGACTCTGTAAATTGCTTAGGAGAGGGCCGTAAAGCGCTGTGAAACAGTATATAACTCTAAGTGCTATTGCTATTGTGTAATCAGGTTTTTTTCTATTCAGGACTGACCAGTCTAGTTTCACCTTAATGGCTATGAAGGGGGAAGGAGATAGTCCAATTTCTACTTGCAAAGAAAATTGGAGTTAAGATGAATGTTCATTAGCAACTTAGCAACCAATCATATGTTACACTATTTACTATCTTTTTTATTACATGTATTATGCACATGCAATTTTAAAAAGAACCCATCTGAAATACCTAAACTACCCTTTTCTCCTTCTGAGCATAGTGAGGTTGTCTGCTTTAGTCCCTTTTTAACATACGTAACTCGTTGGCTCTGACCCTGATGCATGCTGAGCTATAGAGAGACGCTTGGCAATACTAACTGGGAGATACAAAATCCTCGGCTGCTGCTGCTGCTTCTTTTCCCTTCAACGACTCCTGTAAGAAAGAGCATCAGAGATGAAAGAAATGGAGAAGTGGAGAGGAATTGGAAAGACTAGCCAGCCAGTGTGTGATAATTGGACACTAAGAGCCTGGCAGGCTTTTGAAATATTTCAGAGACTTTATGAGCGAGGCGTTGAGCCTTGATGAAGTTCTGCACTACAGCATGATAGGCATTAACAGTGAGTGTAGCGGCTGCTAACAGGGAAGGGACTGCCTTTATCTTGAAGCAACAGAAGTCAAATTAACCTCTGAATACCCTTTTTTTCTCCAGAGCCAGCACTGTTTTGTTGCTCCTTGTGTGCAGAGGGCAAGCTATTTCCTTTAGTCCTGATTGCATGCTATTAGTGTGCTGAAATGATTCAACTTCAAAAGGGCTCCATTTTTGAAAGTAAAGAAGGTAGAAGTGCAAAGGGTAGGACTGCTGAATTGGAATTCCAATTGGTTTAATCTAGTTTTGAGTTCATAATATTGAAAATATTCCACAGTACATATTTCAGTCCAGATAAGCAAACAGTAGAAATCCTTACTAAAGCTTTTTTACAACTTGTGGTTAGGACAAAGCTGTAGGAGCATCTTGAGGTACCGGTATATGCCAATCTACATCACTAATGTTATTTGCATTGTGATTGGATTTCCCATTGGTGCCAGTGCAAGTTTTCCAATTAGAGAAAATAAGTGTCATAAGTAGAGCTGATTAGGATCAGGATCCTGACAATCGTGAGATTTACATTTTTGTGTCATAGTCCAAAATTAGATTATTCATCCTACATGATGATTGCTACTAGCAAAATCAACAATGGGATCAAAAGTCCATCTCTTTGCAATTATTGTATAAGCCAAAAAGCATGTTTATAAAACATGCCAAATTTGATTCACATGTAAAATTCACTAATATTTCCATGGTGGCTTATTAATATAGTACCTATTTTCTTGTTCTTGGGACATTATTCTGATGTCAAATATGAATTTTTTTTTACCTTTGATAAATAGTAAATTCTGAGAAAGATGGAGAAAACATCTGAATGTTAAATCCTGGAACTTTCAGTTCTTTCTATTTTTGTGGACTTGGAACCAATCACTCAAAAACTACAATAAAGTGAATAAATATAGAAGTTATGCATGTGTAGCAGTGGTTTAAGAGACTTACTGATTATTCTGATTAAAATATCATTTTAACTGCAGTGATTTTCAGAATTATATCTGTTTCTACTACATTGACACGCTTACATTATATATGTGTGTATGTATATATATGTATATATATATTACATTTATAGGTAATTAATGCAATTGAGCAAGATTACCGGCTCCCACCACCTATGGATTGTCCAGCTGCTCTACATCAACTTATGTTAGATTGCTGGCAGAAAGACCGCAACACAAGGCCACGGTTTGCTGAAATAGTTAACACTTTAGATAAAATGATCCGAAATCCAGCAAGCCTCAAAACTGTGGCTACCATCACCGCTGTGTAAGTTTCCACATGTTTTACCATGTTTTAACTGGGACCTAAAACATCATATTGAAATTTTCAAATAAAGCTGTAGCTAGTTAAAGGATACTTGGAGGATCAGTTATCCATCTTTAATTAATAAATTAAATTTAAATAGCTCAGAGGTGAAATTCAGGTTCTAGCAGGTTCGCTAGAACCAGTAGTAAATTTTCTAAGCAATTCGGAGAATCGATTGCTAGAAGAAATCTCCTTTTGTTTTTTTCCATTTTACAGGGTTAATCCTGTCAGGAAGGCAGGAAAAAAATGATTCTGGTGTTGTTTCTAGCCTAATCTTTATTGCCCTGCTTACAGAAACTGCCCACCTAGTCACATGACCCCCAGCCATGCCCACCAAACCACGCCCATAGAAGCGGTAGTAAAAAAAAATTGAATCCTACCACTGAAATAAATGTGCAAAGTATCACATCTTACCTCATTGTAAGTTCCTTTCTGACAAAGTAGCATTAGATAAGAATTTGACTAATGAAAGTTTGCTGGTGCAACAAATGACCAGGGTTGTTTTTTTTGAGTTGCTATTAGAATAATGTTAAAATCCCCAAAGTATCAATAACTGTGCTTCACTTCAGTTCCACCAATTAAAATAAATGCTTGCTCATTCCAGTTTGCCTAATCAATTCATAATAACCAGTGTTGCCTAGAAGACCACCAGATCTAGTTTCAAACAAACAGTAGCAGAAGATCAAGCAAATCAGTGGAAAGGGAATAAAAGGAACAACTCTTTTACTGTCTATATTTCTGCTCTAAATTAAATCCCATCACTGACTCACTGCTTGCCTTCTATTCCAGGCCTTCTCAGCCTCTGTTGGATCGCTCCATCCCAGATTTCACTGCCTTTACCTCAGTAGAAGATTGGTTGAGTGCCATCAAAATGAACCAGTACAGAGACAGTTTTCTAACTGCTGGCTTCACATCACTTCAGTTAGTCGCACAAATGACATCGGAGTAAGTGGCACCTTCTCATTTCCCTATTTGCTTCAGTGATGGAAGAAGATGAGATCAAGCTTTTCTTTTCATGCTTCAAATAATCATCAAACTAAATCTGGATCAGAGACAGAATTTTGGCGCCAGGAACATGCTAATCTTCTGAAAACAGGCAGAAATATACTATTTATTATTGTTTTGGTTGGCCTTTGAAAATTAACTGATTTATACTTATTTCTTAAATGGATTTTATAGTCATTTTGATTTAGATTATTTTATTTAAACTAATGAATGTTTTATTTATTATTAACTGTTTTTGGAATTAATATAAAAAGTCACCGAAGAGAAACACATATAAAAATCAGGAAAATAGATCATTCATAACTTGCAAGGCAACATGCCTCCATCTAAAAGCACTTTCCCACTCTTCTTTTGCTTCTCTTTGCAGGCCTATGTGCCTCCATAATCTTTTTGTGCTCTGGAAATTCCCACAAGTTCCTTGCATCTGCCATATTATATATTCATCAGTGTCCTGCATCTTCACACTCTCTTCAATCAGCACCTTATAGTTTTTAGAATTCACTAACAAGCTGCCAGCTTCCAACCAGATCTCTGAGAAATTTGAATCCATAAACTGGGGAGTGTCTCACATTGTTCCTTTCATTCAGAGATTACAACAATTCTACCAATTAGTATACAGGACTCATGTAGTGACCAGTTAATTTAGAAATTTGACATTTCTCAGAAATTCTTCTCCTTGCTTACATTATCGTCATTTGTAACAACAGAGTAGCTTATCGTCTCAAGACACCTGGGAAGTTAGCATCTTCAAAGAAGAGAAAACTAAGTCTCTGATCCTTTACTTAAGCATCTATTTATTATGGGTTTGAGAAACTACTCTTTTGAATCATGCACATATAAATTCATTCAACATCTTTTATCAGTGCTGATTGTTCATCTTAAGATAGAAGCTTCACTTTCTGCAACTGCATTTTGAATTTGCCAGCTCATGTATCTTGTCCATATAAGCAGAGGAGACAAAGGCCTCTGCTCCACAAGTATGATCCTGTCTCTTATCTTTTGCAGAGATCTTCTAAGAATAGGGGTGACTTTAGCCGGACACCAGAAGAAGATCCTGAGCAGTGTCCAGTCTATGAGAGTACAGATGAGCCAGTCACCAACTGCGATGGCATGATGCTGCGTGTCTTCTTACAACAATGGGAAAAAAAGAGGGGAGAACAGAAGAGGGTTGGATATGGGAGGGGAGGGGAGGCTGACAAGGCAGTTGTGATGTCTATAGAGATTGGATAATTGTTTGAGAACTCTTATGCACTGCAGACAAAGAATATATGGAATTTGTTTCTAAATGGCAACTTATGTTTCTCACACCAACAGAAGCACATTTACTGATGCCATGGGAAACAGAATATAAATAAGTATAAATATGTACAAATCAAATATTTAAAAAAAGTGAAGAAAACCAATGTGTGTTGGGAAGAAAAGAGACTTCAGTCCTACCACCAGTGAGCAGTAGTCAAGAGGCCCATGGAGAAGAAAGAGGCAAACTAGAGCAACAATCTTCAGCAGTCAGAGTCCCTTCCTTCTCTTCTTTAGTTCTTCTTTCAGAGTCATTCTTATCCACCTATTTCCCTCTTTGGCTCATAAACTATGGAAAATGTTGTTCAACAGTTCCTACAGTTAACTAGAAGAACATCAAAGCATTGTGCCATCAGATACAAAGGACTTCACTGACCACTGCATGGGGGATCCAGATGAATCCAGTTAATGTCTTCATATTGAAGAAGAGTTGTACCTTCAATAGAAAATCCTGTTTTTTCTTTTGCTTGCATTTTTTTGCAAAAGGGAAAACGATATCCTCATGGGGGAAAAAAAGGGGGGGAAGATTTTCCCACAAGTGTGAGCGTGTTGTCTATATTCCAGCTTAAACTGTGGAGTCACTCACAGCTTATCCATAACAGAAAAAAGAACAACCAAGCTGGACTGGTGGCTGATAATTCCATCCTTTTCAAGGAACTTGGGGATCGATTGGGAGACAGAAGCGATATGCCTTGCTTTCTGTCTAGTTCAACTGTGCATGGAATGTGTGTACTGAGAAATGAAAAGAGGAAAAAAATGAATTTCTAACGAGAAAGAAAGCAGAAGAGTTCACTGTGCAACAAGGTTATCATGTAGAACAGTTACGGGATGTTCAGCTGCAAAATCAACTAAGCAGAATACTTAGTCCTCCAGTGACCAGAAAAAGATGGCTTGGAAATCTTTAGTTCCATTATTTGGACCTCAGGATTTTGATATATATTGATTTTGGTTTCATGACATCAGAGGTAGGTTCCTATATCACTCCTGTCCCCTTGCCCACCCTTTTCATGCTAGTCTTTTTTCACTGTTTCTTTAACATTCTAACATGCATTCAGCTCTTGCTTTTCCATATTTGATTTTACTGTTAATTACAAGTGTCATTCTTTATTTAAATACTTAACTTAAAACAATTTATCTGCTTATCTGAGAGTGCTTTGTGAAATAAAATTGCTATTCTTCTTTTGCTAACCCACATAATAGAGTGTGGAGAGTTTATGCAAAACAATTATCTTTTAGGTAGGCTTTTTCCTAGGCTGGATATATTATCATTTAATCGTTCCACTATCAAAGGAACATAAAAATTTGTTGGCATCAATAGATTACTTTCATTTTTCCAAAGACAACCTGCATTCTGGCTTTCAGAATCAGATACCATCTATTAAGTCATCTCAGAGAATCAATGCCAAAGAAGACAATGCTAAGAGGGTTAATAGTAGCGCCCACTGTCTATATTAGGGCTTCCCCTTTCCTTTAAAAGAGTTCAAGAAGTTTTGTGCATGGCTTCCTTGTCATGAGTATTGCAGAAGCAAGGGTATGAAAGTGTTGCCCATACCCCACATGCTTGCTGCATATACACATCTTAACACTTAAATGTAGCATATGGGAGGAATCTGTGGTGCAAGTACTTGTTCCTGAAATATAGGTGTGTGGGAGAAGATATGTTGAGTCCAAGCAGATTATTTCCACAATATTTTGCATCTTCGTTATTTTAGAGCATTGCACTGGTTTTGGGGGGAATTGGGGATGGATAGACGGACATCCAAGTTTTTTTTTTTTCTATAGCAGCCACTGCTGTTGCTGCCACTGAATCCTCATTGTAGACAATAAAATTTTTATTTACAAAGTGAAATAATGCTGTGAAGATAATTCTAATATTTTCTTTTCTGGTTCTTGGTCATTATGCCATAATCCCCTCTGAAACTGCTAGTGTTGAGCATCTTTCCTCAAAGTGACCAGGGATCAGAACAAAGAGTGGCAGGACATTTTGTAGAATAGATCTTGTACAACAATTGTACAGTAATTCAAATTTTATAAATAATAGCTTTAGCATTTACCAAAATGCAGCGATAAGATGATCATTGATTTGTGGTTAGAAATTATCTGTTTTTATTGTTACTTTGAGATTTTGGATATAACAGACAGTCATATGAAGTTATGTGCCCTGCAGCTATAAAATGCTGACAAGTCAGAATTAATTCCAGTTATTCCATTGAAAGCCAATGATTAATATTTATCATATGAAGTTGGAATAGGGGTCAAATTGCCTATTATTTTATATTTATACAGTAGTATGCAATTGAATTTATGACTGTTGCTCTAGGGCCTTCTACAAGTTATAAGATCAATTTGTTTATTCCTCCACCAGTTGCTTTATTTCTAACTCATAACTTTCCCACAGGAAGTAAATAAAAACAATTAGCATTGGCACACCAATAAAGGGTTTTATTTTATTATCTTATATCCCATACTGAGTGAATCTTGAAACGAGGCAACTGAGGAAAGGAAAGTTTTTACCCTTTCCAATTAACATAGAGGATAGATCATAATCCGATTTGAACCATCCTTTCCAGGTACTCTGGGGCAAATATTTGGGGTCAGGACTATATTTGCAGAAATAAATAGGGCCAAAATGTCAGAACCAAAATTAGGAACTAATAATAACTGTTATTCTAATGGTTGCTTATTTTTACAGTGACTTTTTTTAATACTGCTACTATTATAATTATCATCATTTCAATAATAGTGTCAGAATTCGTACTATTAACATTTCATTGATAATGCTGTCATTGTTGTCACCATTATTTACTTTCTTCTTGAAGAAGTTCTCTTATGAAAGAGAACTTCTAATTCTTTAAATTCCAAATGTTATTGAAATTCTCATGAGTGGAGTGTGATTATCCTTGTGTTTACTTTTGTTTCGAGGTGGACAGAGGTATTTATGTAAATCCTGTCTTTCATTATACAGGTAGTCCTCGACTTACAACCATTCACTTAACAACTGTTCAAAGTTATAATAGCTCTGAAAAAAAAGACTTACAACTGGTCCTTGCATTTAAAACCATTGCAGCACCCTCATGGTAACAATGATCAAAATCCAGTATCCTTTTAACATCATTGTAGCATCCTGAAATCATGTGATCACCATTTGTGATGCTCCAACTGGCTTCTGAAAAACAAAGTAAATGAGGGAAGCCTGGTTCACGTAACAACCACAGATTTCACTTAACAACTGTAGTAATTCACTTAACCATGATAAAAATGATTGTAAAATTGGGCATCATTTCCTTAGCCACCTTGCTTAGCAATGGAAAGTCTGCTTCCAATTATGGTCATAAGTTGAAGACTATCTGTATTGTACAGTCATCTCTTCTTGGTCTGCAGCTTCCCTGGCTTCTTACGTTGTAATTAAATCTAAAAAAAAAATCACATTGCAAGAAACTGCCATGAAATGTTTTGAACGTTAGGAAATATAAGCAACCAGAGAGGGTTCAGAATGCAATAAAAATAATTTACAGAAATTAATAACTGCTATTGCTAATTATTATATAGCATCAAGACAAACTTGAGAGAATCTCTTTCATACTATATACCTGAATATTAAAAGACAGATTTCAACTCAACAACATCACTATTTTTTAAATTATTGACATTGTATACTTTTATATGTTTCTGCCTATTATTTGTTGAAAGATTGCAGGAAATAAGTAGCAGAAATATTTTTTTAAAGGTTTCATTTAAATTACTGTATTCTGCTACATTTTCAATGCTGCCACAAACTAGCAATTGAAGTTAATGTAAATTGGGCAATGACGTAGGAGAGCATCTGGAGACTCCCTGAAAGTCCCTCAGAGGCCATATGCAATTCAAAGATTACAGTTGTCTTTTCCTGCTTCAGAATAAGCAAAATTCAATAGATCAGCTGTGTACTTTGTAAGTCATGTAATGTTTAGCTCTAGGTGAACTTTCTTATTAAGTCTGTGCTGCTCCAAAAATGTGACACAAACAGGAGCAATATCTGTATCTCCAGAAAACAAAAGCAATAGGAAGGACCACTTAATTCATGGCAAACGCCTAACACTTTGATAATTTTTCTTTGAATGTCACTACTATTGTAAGGTGGTTGAAAACTTCCCTGCTGCCCAGATTAAAAGTAAATACTAAAAAGATACAAAATAAAAGAAATATGTTTTATCTTGCACAGGCTGTCCAGTCGGGTGGGGAAAGAGAGAGAAAGACCCTTGTTTAACAGCATGAAAGAGCGCTGTCCAATAACTTGTCATGAATCCCTTGAAGTAACGTGTGCAAAAATCAGTATTCAGCTATGTTGTCAAACCAAATGCAACATGCATGGAAAAGATGTATTCTGAATATTAATCTTATAAAGAGGCCATTGAAATTCACACAAGGTGGACTGAGAGAGCTTTTGTGCTCATGTTATATGACTTTTGCTTTTATTACAATAAATTCAAAAAGTATGAAAGCATGACTATGATGGCTGAATTTATAAACATAACATTTTGTCTGTCTGACTACTCGGTTAATAGAATGTATGACATTTTTCTATAACTCTGAAGCTTTATTTCATCACATTTGTGAAATTTATTAGCCTTTCTTAGAAGTAACAAAGCAATTACCTTATTATCTATCTGGTGATAATAGGAAAATGCCCATTTTGGCTTTTGGCTGATGGAAAGGTAGTTGTATACACTGTAAGAAGGATTCAGCATTCTACCATATGTTTCTTTGAGAAACATATTTTCTTTACAATTGGGGGAGGCAAATTCAATACATAATAGTAAGAGCTAAGAAAGTTGATTTAAAAATTATTTCACAAAAACACTAGACTCAGACAAAAATACCATTTAGGCTAATCTTTCTCAAACTCAGCAATGTCAACAAATGTGGATTTCAGTTTCCAGAATTTCCCAATCCAAAGGGCTTTAGTTCAGCAAATCCAACCCCTGTTTAATGCAGACATGTAACATGCGTACAAGACTGTTCCTAGTAGATACTGCCTAACTTTCCCTTAATACATATAATGAAGGGGAACCCAATGATTGGTTCCACTATTGGCCTGCTGTTACTTTGAGGACTTTTTCCCCTGAAGTTCAGCTTGTACTTGTCTTCCTATATTTAAATCCATTAATCTATGTCTTCAAAGAAAGATCCTCCTGACCTATGTGCAATTTTTCAGTTATTTCATGGATGATATCATACTCTTACGGGGGTACCTTCAATTCCTTTCATAGGACTTGATTTCTATGGACTTTGATCCTTGTTGTCCTTTTTTGAGCCTGTCTCAGTTTCTCCAAACTTGGCACAATACAGAAGATATAATGTAACAGATGCAGAATAAACTGAAACATTTATATTTTCCTGGATTTGGGGGAAGTGGTGGTGATGGTGGGAGAATAATTATACTTCTCTTGATATAGTCTTAAAATTCATAGCCCATTTTGTAGCTAATCACATTCTTGAAACTTGTTGCTTGCAATCAAGTATCTTCGCAAGATCTTTTTACACAAGAACTATTTTCACAAGAACTATCTTTTTCACAGGTACAGTGACTCAGCCCATTCTAGAACTCTGCATTTTATTTCTGTCCTAAATGTAAAAAAAAATTGTTTTATGTGCAACACATTTCTTTATCAAGATCATTTCTCACTTTTAGTCCATGTCTTCTGAAGTGTTGCCTATCCAAACCACTGCTGTATCATTTTCAACTTTGTTAAGTATGTTCTCTACTTCTTCATGCAAATTAATAAAAGAGTGGAAGAGCACAGAACCCGGCATCGAATCTTGTGGCACTCTAGCCAATAGGCATTCCTGATTCAATAAGGATCCGTTGATAAAGGATCTGTTGATCAGCCAGCTATGTATCCATGTAATTCCCACACCATCTAACCCACACTGAACTGTCTTGTAAATTAAAATGTCATAGAATTTTTTATCAAAAGCTTTGCTAAAATAAAAAGGTACTATGTTCACAGCATGCCCGCAAATTAGAAAGTTATTCAATTGAGAAATGAAATAAATTTAATCTGGCAAGACTAATTCTTATAATAATTCTTGTTTAATTATTATATTATTTGTCATGATAAAATTCTTTATTATCTTCCTGTAGAACCTTCTCAAATGTTTTTATCACCATGTCAGGTCTGAATCCCCATTTCACTCATTTTTGAATATAAGGACTTTTTACGATTTCTCAGAGATAATGTCTAAAATTTAAGCCAGCTCATGAACCAATTTTTTAATACCCCAAGATGTGATTCACATTATTCTGAAGATTGAAATTTATTCAGAGTAAATGTTTATGGAGATTCTCAATCATCTAGGTCATAGTTGTCCCAGAGGTGCTTTTCAAAAGGCAACAGGACTTTTGGGGGTTTTTTTCCCCTTGAAAATATTTTGTTTCTCATTCAATAAGCTTTTCCCTTTTGGAAAGCAGCTTCAAAACATTCAGTGCAAACATTTTTCTGAC
Organism: Myanophis thanlyinensis; assembly: GCA_017656035.1. NCBI lineage: Eukaryota > Metazoa > Chordata > Lepidosauria > Squamata > Homalopsidae > Myanophis > Myanophis thanlyinensis. Next base: position 288 of record JAEANM010013872.1, on the reverse strand, counting down.
CACGATTCTTTCATACTCAGATCTGAATGACTTCTGAGAATATTGGTCCATGCCTGAGCATCTATACATACTTTTGTCAGTTTTGGAACTAATAAAACCTATCATGGACCTTCCACATCAACACCATGGTTAAAAAAGCCCGACAATGTCTCTTTCACCTCAGACGTCTGAGGGACTTCAGACTACCACTAAAGGTGCTCAGGAACTTCTATTCCTGCACTGTAGAGAGCATCCAGACGGGCAACATCACAACCTGGTTTGGGAACAGCACCATGCAAAACAGACAAG
>JAEANM010013871.1:0-14223 GCA_017656035.1 Myanophis thanlyinensis | reverse complement strand
AGGTGCTGTCTCAGGAATTCTGGGAGTTGAAGTCCATGAGTCATGAAAGAGCCAAGGTTCCCTACCCCTGCTTTAGAGGTTCTTAAGAGGATCAAGAGGAATGTGAGGTAGGTGATTTTTTTTGACACTGTTTTCATGGATTTTAAAACAGGCTTTGATAGAATTCCTCCTCAAAGGATCTTAAGTAAACTAAGCAGCCACAAGGTAAGAGAACCTATCCTTTTAGAGTAATGTTACTGTAGATAAACAATTTTTTCAATGAAGGAAAATAAGACGTGTTCAAATATATGTGTTTGTGTTAGAATGAGTGCTTGTTCATGAAAGATTTTGCTTTAGAAGTAAGCAATTAACTGACCAATATTAAGCTTGAATATGATATTGAACTTTTCACCACCTTCTCTTCTATAAAACAAAATCTACTCCTCCCCCTGCTTTATCTATGTGTCTTTACATGTGCTGACATGCCCAGCTTGAATGTTGTTCTGCATATATTTAATTTATATAGAGATCTTTGGGAGAAAGGATTTAACACATTCTGTGGACTCCCTGTGAAGAGAGTGGAAGGAAAGTAATTGATTAATGACAGAGGTAGATAGCCAAGATAACAGCAATAATCTCCCACTACAGAGGCTGACTGTGAGGCTGTGTTTTATTGTAGCTGTCTTACACAAGGTCTTTTGGCTGTCCTGCAGAGAACCAAACAACTTTGTCAAAACTCAGTTTCTTGTTTTCTTACTCTCACACTGGGAAAAAGTACCTCCATCTGCTATCAATCTTTCTGAGGCAATCAATAAAGATACTTCATCCATTGGACTTGCCAGTCTGAAGGATCCTGTATTAATCTGAACTGTTAAAATTTTTGCAAAGTTAAAAATAAATAAGGAGACATCGAGGTTTTGAAAATATTTAGAGTAGTATGCCATTCATTAAATAAACTTCTTACCTTCTTGGAAATGAAATGGCTGAGAGTGGATGTATATGGAGGTGTATTAGTTTAACTATCTCTGTTTTTCTTTCCAAAAATTCAGACTTACATGTCAGGTAAAATTGTTGCAGATATACCTCTCATTGTTGGAGATTGTTCTCCATGGTCTTATTAGGTTAAACTTAAGGAAGAAAACAGACACCTGGCTTCTAAAGTGATAGCTGTTTTTTAATACTTCACCAAGTCTCTGAAGCCTTATGAAGTCTTATGAAGGCTCTTTTTATCTGCAGGTTTAGCATTCTTTTTAAAGACTTCCAAACTGGAATTTTAGAAACTAGGATTAAGATATTGAATGATATGAGAAAGTGAGAGTAAAAATAACATCACTTTCACATATGCAATGCTTCTGTCTGGGAGCTGGAAGGACATTATATTTTGCTGCCTCCACAGCATGACTTTACCATGTATATAGAGCTATGTGCTGTGTTGTACTGTACAGAGCATAATGTTGTAGAAGCAATCATTGGTGGTTTTATCTGGCTTAAATTCAAATATTGTCAACTATGGAAAAGGCCACCTCTGTACAGATTATGTGCCAAATACACAATAGTTTTATCTGCCAGAAGATGCTAATAGAGAATGAAAACTAAGCCAGGGAAATTGAATGATCACTTTCTTAACTTGTTTCCCACTAAAACTATAAAAATAGTACTACCTGGCAGCCACATTCTTGTAGTGCTACAGGTGGATAACCAAGACAGCTCAGCTCAAAGTGGCTGGATAATAGTTTGTTAATATAGCTGAATTCAGTTGAAAAGTTGAAAACAGTTGAAAATAGGACACCTTCAATCAATTACTTTTGTATCAAAGACCATTGATTCATTGATTTATGAACTATGTCAGCTTAAGCTTACTAAATATTGGGAAAGAAAGCCAAAGTGTCAGCACTATAGCATCATACAGTATGGTAAGGACATCTATGGGGAGGGGGGTTATCAAAAAGTAAAAAATGTTGCTGTGACTACTTTATCTTATCAAAGCTTTTTTTTACATGGGTAATGCTTGGTAGATAAGTTTATTTATTTATTTTATTAGAATTTGTCAAACAATAATATAATAGCAATACAAAATAATCAAACCATAAGTAAAAATGGATACAGAAATAAGAAAAATAAGAAACTATAATGACAGGGACAATAGGCACATTCGGGCCCTTATGCACACCCCCTCTATTGTCCACTTAGATATGGCGTAAAGGTCCATGGAAGTCAATTTGCAACTGAAATTGTGAGAATTTGTAGCAGGTACAACTGAATCAGGTAGAACATTCCAGACTTTGACAACTCTGTTACAAAAGTCATATTTCTTACAGTTGAGTTTGGAATGATTTGCATTGAGTTTGAAGCAGTTGTTAGCACGTATGTTACTGTGATTGAAACAGAAAAAGTCATTTACAGGTACGATTTTGTATGCAATACCTAGGTCTGACCACAAGCAGTGCAGTTCTAAGTTGTTCAAACCGAGAATTTCAAGCTTAGTAGCGTAGGAAATTCTATTGCATACAGAAGAGTACAAGACTTTTCATGAAGTAATTCTGGACCCACTCAATGGCAGTGATATCAGATATATGGTGGGTATTCCAAACAGCTGAACAATACTCTAAGATTGGTCTAGTGTAGGATTTATAAACTCTAATTAACAATACAATATTTCCAGAAAAAAACCTGTGCAAAATTAAATTAACCACTCTTAATGTTTTTTTTGGCAATGCTGTTACAATGAACTTTGGAGCAGAGATCTTCAGAGATAAGCACACCTAGGTCCTTGACATAGTGAGGGTCATCAGCTAGTTCAATGCCACCTAGCTTATATTTGACATTCTGATTATGTTTACAAATATGTAATATGGAGCATTTGTTGATCGAGATTTCAAGTTGCCAATTGAATGACCTTTCTGATACATAGTTGAGATCTCTTTGCAAAACAACAAAGTTATCTGTAGTATTAAATAATTTAACATCATCGGCAAAGAGGATGCAACTGCTTTTAAATTGATCTCATAGATCATTGATATAAAGCAAGAAAAGTGTGGAACCTAAAATGCTGCCTTGCGGGACACCACTGTTGACTGCTACAGGATTAGACAGCGAGTTCCATACTTTGACTTTCTGAAATCTGTTAGACAGGAAAGCAGTAATCCATTTGTGCAGAGGGCTGGAAATGCCGTAAGAGTTTAATTTCAACAGCAGTTTCTCATGCACTACTGCATCAAAGACCCTACAAAAATCTATGTAGATTGCATCTACAGCTTTGCCTTGGTCAAGACATGTAGTCCAGATGTTTTTGCAGTGCAGAAGTTGTAGATTGCAGGACTAGTTTTGCCTAAAAGCAAACTGATTGTCAGATAGTAGATTGTTTGTCTCTAAGTGATGAGCAATGGATCTGTATGTAACACAGCACAGAGAGATTGGTCTATAATTTTCAACTGAACTAGGGTCGCCCTTTTTGAAAATTGGTATAACAACGGCTGATGACCATAAATCAGGCAGAGACTAATTCAGAATGATATTTCAAAAATTGTGCACGAGGGTTCGTCTAGGACGTTAACAAGCTTTTTCAGGAAGAAAGCACATAGGCCGTCTGATCCTATGGATAGCGATGGTTTTAGACTACTTATCATTAATTTGACATTATCTACTGTAAATTGGATATTCAATAGTTTGCTACAACCATTTGTAATTCAGCTTGTGAATGAGGGACTGCAACCATTGCTGTCTACAAAAACTGAACTGAAAAATGAATTGAAGATATTAGTCTGACCAACATTGTCTTTGTAACCAGCCCTGTTTTTTCCCTTTAAGGGTGGGATCGCTTGCAAGTCATTAAGTTTCAAGTTAACAAAGTTGTAAAAGGCTCACATAGAGTTAGTGCTTAACAGCTTCTTTTCCTGTTTACAGAAATAAATACAGAAATCATTTTAGCATTGATAGAGAAGTTAGAGAGATAATGTGTGATATTATTTTCCATAAATATTTTATTTACTTTGATGATAATATGGACTTGACTAAAAGATTGAGTGGTACCAGAGAAGCTCTGAGAAAGACAACAAACATAGATCAAGCTGGCAATTCCAAGGCTAGGAAGCAATTAAACTTAGATGAATGTCTTATGGTTAAATATTCTGGCAGTACAACAGTAGATTTTTCTAACAGCAACACACTTTCTATTTCTAAGCAACATTCTACTAACTTAAATTGACAAAACATTCATCAGCCCCAGTTTATGTATCTTCATAGTTCGAAGAGCCCTCAAGGCTACATCAGAAAACTAAGACCTTAGAAAGCAGTGTGAACAAAGTATATCAGGGAATCTTTATATCATTTGGAACATATGTAGTCTCCTTACAAGACTATTTAGTTGCCTATTACATTCTTGTAATTGGCTGCTTTTTTGCTTTGGCTCATTTGAAGAAAAAAAGTAACGATTTACAATTACCATTTCTCAGAATTCAAAAGGCATTACAAACATCTGGAGAGCTACCAAATGTTTATGTATTTAAAGTCTTTAAAGATAATATATGTTTTCCTTTATGTGCAAAAAGGGCTAAACAGGATACTGCTGTGAGAGAAACCTGTATGGCTACCTTGGAATGATAAAGACCATATCAATAGAAGTTTCTGGGCATGTAGCCAAATTCAGCATTTCTGGCCACAAGGATAACTTTGCTTTTATGGCTTAAAATGTTGTTTATACAGACACAAGAAGTTGCACAATTCCATAAATATTTCAAAGTAATAAATTTAAAATAGTGGTTTAAAATTTAGGAAACTGTCCAGATGATTCAAATGTTAGTATACAAATTGAAAGAAGAATCATTGTTCATTTATATAGACAGTATAGCACAGTGATGGTGAACCTTTTAGAGATCGAGTGCCAAAACTGCAAGTCTCTCTCTCATGTGTGCGGACATGTGCGCATGCCTGCAGCAAAGACCTGAAGACCACCTGGCCATCAGGAGGTGGGGTGATGGTGTGCATGCCCACAGAGAGGGCTCTGAGTGTCACCTCTGGCAAGCGTGCCATAAGTTCACATGGTATAGCATGTGTACCAGCTCATTGAGATCTGGCAATTTTGGCTTCTAAGTAGAAAAAAGTAATTAAAATTTCATTGCAAATTCTAGTTATATTACCCTATTGGATATAATAAACTGAGACATCTATGTTGGAAGTTATGTGACTTACAATCAAGAAAGTATCATTGATGTTGTGTTGGTGGACTTTAAAGAAGGTAGATCCCCCCATAGATCTTTGCCTAGTATGGATGAATGAGTGTTTAGTGTTTATATTTGTTGAGTTTGCAGGGGGGGAAACAAATTCCAGGGGGCTTGCAACATATCCAATATATTATATTTTAAAATGGCTGCCCAGATATGTTAAATACATGTGCAGCACATACATGCAAGATTGCTTTAAGATCTGATTTGGTTTAATAGTTAATATACATGCTAGAAACCAAGAAACTATGAGTTCTATTTCCACTTTAGACATAAAAGCTGGTGGGGTGACTTTGGTCTGGTCACTTTTCTTAGCCCACAACATCTGGCTCTGGTAACAAGCCAGTGGCTCAATTCCTGTCACAACCAATGTATAATTACTAGGTTGATCTGAAAAAAAGCAGGCCCTTCCCTTTTGGGAAAATATTAGGAAGGCAAAAGAAATTCAAACATGTATAATGCTTATTAAAAATTAATTTACATGCTCCCAGTCCTTTGTTAACTTTTCAGCCAGTTTTGCTTCAGATAGTGTCTCTTAGGGTGACCATATTTGATAGCCAAAAAAGAGGACGGGGGGGGCGGTGGAGGCGGGTGGCGGGGCAGCGGCGGGGCAGCAGCAGGGCGATTGGGGGGATGGCGGCGGCAGGTGGCAGGGGGCGGGGCGATGGGGGGATGGGGGCGGTGGGGCAATGGGGGGTGGCGGCGGTGCGGTGGTGGTGGGCGGGGCGATGGGGGAGGGGGATGGGGGGCAGCAGTGGGCAGCGGTGGTGGGGTGGTGGTGGCAGGGGGGGCTGGCTTCCCTTCGCCGGAAATCATCGGCATTCGATTGTACTCTTGCTGGATTTTTGATTGCACTCTTGCTGGAGCCTCTCACTTCTCTATTTGCCCGGGCATGACGTCGCCACTTTTACGTCCAGTCCGGGGCGTCCGGGTAAATTTATAAAATTTATAAAACCCGCCCGGACGCCCCGGACTGGATGTAAAAAGAGGACATGTCCGGGCAAAAGAGGACGGTTGGTCACCCTAGTGTCTCTATTTAGTCAGAGATCCAAGCTGACCTGTGATAAACTCCCAAGTCTATTATAAAATTGTAAGGAACAGTTAGTTACTATTTTTTTAATGAATGTTATGGTATTCTCCAAAGCTTTTAGGTTTGTGTGTTTATATGTGTGTATGGTTTTAGATGTATGTGTGTGTGTGATAGATTTAAGGTATAGGAAAATATTATAAACAAACTATACACCTGTGAACAACTTCTGACCATCTGAGGTTTAGATAAATCCAAGAAAGTTACCGTATGAACAATGTCAACATCAAAACCTTGGGATGTATTATTAGCTTCAAGAAAGTTCAATATCCTTTCCTACAATTATTTTCTCTTCATAAATATAGCATGATCTTTTCCATCTTAATGTTCTCCCTTGTCCCCACTGTTCTCGGTTTTAGAGGATGGATTTAAGAATATTCCAAGCATTAGAAGCCTATACTCCTACTAATCAGAATAGTTTCTGAAGATAGAATATGTAATTTTACAATGTAGGTTTTATATTGATTTTTGGTCAAGGCTGCTACAGGCTCTACTAATGTATAATTTTCTGGCAGACAAAAATCTGAAGGTGATATATACAGTTGCAAAATGCTAGTTTTGGGCATCAAGAATTTGCCAGATTATGGTCCCAAAGAAGGCTAAGATTAACACACATAGAGTTTTTATTACATGTATTTTCTTTTATGGCTATATTTTACATATGGATACAGTACATCTAGGCCAGTAATTAAGTCAAGTCTAAGAGAATGGCTAATCTCCACAGAGAGTTTGCCAAGTCACTTACATTTAGCATGCCATTATGAAAACCTGCCAAGCTAGAAGCAAGCAGAAATGATACTTATTTTCCCTTGAGTGCTAAATATCATTTTTTTCCTCCATAGGAGAAGAAGTGATACTGAAATTATGAGTTCCTTATCTAGCATATTCAAAATACACTTGCATTGGATTGAAACATGAGAGATGTGTGGGTAGTCTGGCAAATATCTATTCAGTTTCCATTTGAAGGCTGTGAGAAAATCCTTTATTTATAAATTTCAGTAAGCTTATGGTTGGGTCTACAAATAAGCAACAAATGGATTTTGTGGATGATTTGATTTCCATTTGATCCCATTTTCAAACATTAGCAATACCTGATTTTCTCATTTTCACTTCCAACAAATGATAACTACTGTGAAATGTAGACTTAAGAGACTGCTGAACATAATATGAGAAATTAATCAGAAGCAGTTTTTGATTCTAGATAATATTTAACCATTCATATATATTCCAGCACTATGACCTAGGAGATGTTATTTAACAAATAGGCACCAAAATAGTTACATAATTCTCCAATAAGGGTAAGGTCAGAATAATTATAAAGCTAGAGCATCGGTTGGTGTATTTAGAAGGCATGTAACTGAATTAGAGCAGTAATAGGGAGGTATATCAATCAAATCACTTTAAAAAAAAGGATGGATAACTGGTTCATCATATCCACCCTCTTTTCTTTTTTAATAATGTCTCGTGCTTGAAAGGACTGCATTAGTTGAATTGCAACTTACAATATCAAAATAACTGTCCTTCAAGTGAAATAGAAACTTAAAGAATCTTTTTCTTTTCCATAGTTCCCAGTGATCCTGAAAAAGTAAAACATCATTAGGAAATGTTTAAGTGGTTTTCCAGCTATGAAATATGTGGATTAAGTTTCATTAACCATAGAAAGAGCAAAAATGTGGCTTCTAGTATCCAGTTTACTTATATTTTTGGAACATTAAAGCATATCGTGCTCTACAGATTTAATTATTAATTCCTATTATTAAACACCTAGGTATGAAGAACATATTGTAATATATTTAATTTTGTACATAACATTGAAGTGAAATGTGTGGCAATGACAATTTGACAGATGTAGCACATTATGTTACATAGCTTTTCTAATTTCAGGATAGGTGATCTGTCACTGTAACACAAAATAGAATATGTTATTTTAAAAGTGGAAAAGTGCCATTAAAATCATTTGCATTAATAGCTTAGAAGTCTGATAAATAACATTAATTCTGAACTTGCAAATCTGATTTTATTCTTCAGCCAAATAGGCCATGATCTGATCACAATGGTTGACTTACACATACTCAAAAATAATAACAAATTGTGTTGAGTGAAGCATTTTTTAGCTTTTTAACAAAATTAAGTAATTAGACACAAAATCTATTAATCTTTTTTCAGTGAGGAAGTTCTTTTTTTATCCAGTTCTTCCCATCAAAAACAAAATGGCCATCCTTGCCCAATCAGCTTGGGTGATTACTAATTGCCTATCAAATAATAGTAGTTCCTGGAATAAAATTTTTGTTAACTCCTTCATTACTATAGAATGGTTGAGAATATTTAAACTAAATGGGATATTGGAAAAATGGTGGGATAAAAACTAATTTAATAAATAGTTAAGTGAATTCTCTTCTTATTCAGACAAAGAGTATTAATAGGAATTGGTTATGATGGTCATATCCAGAGTATCGAAGCAATATGATTACTTTTTCTGGAGGAAACTGTGAAAGGATTAAGACTGAACACATTTCAGACACATCTAGTTTCCCATTGAGCAAAAAATTAGCTGCACTTTAATTGATGGATATACTATCTGACATAGCAGAACTTTTACTATTTAAGTTTCAACAGAAAACATATCCTCAACATGAGAGTGATCTTGGAGTTCTGGTGGATAATCATTTAAATATGAGCCAACATTGTGTGGTAGCAGCAAAAAAAGCCAATGCAATCCCAGTCTGCATTAATAGAGGGATGGAACCATGATCATGTGAAGTTCTAGTACAGCTTTACAAAGCCTTAGTAAGACCACACTTGGAATATTGCATCCAGTTCTGGTTACCTCAATATAAAAAAGATGTTGACACTCTGGAATCAATGCAAAGAAGAGCAAAATGATTAGGGGGCTGGAGCTAAAACACATGAAGAAAAGTTACAGGAACTGGGTATGTCTTGTCTAATAAAAAGAAGGACTAGGAGAGACATAATGGCAGTGTTCCAATCTATGACATGGTTGTACAAAGATGAGGAGGTCAAACTATTTTCCAAGCCACCAAAAGGCAAGACAAGAAACAACCAAGGAGAGAAGTAACCTAGAACTAAGGAAAAATTTCCTAATGGTGAGAGCAATCAACCAATGGAATAGCTTGCCTTCAGAAGTTTTGTTGCTCCATGACTGGAGGTTTTCAAAAAGAGACTGGACAACTATTTGTTTGAAATGGTATTGGGTCTCCTGCTCGAACAGGGGTTTGGACTAGAAGACCTCCGAAGTCCCTTCCTACTCTATTATTCTATGTTCTATGTCATTTATCCAATCATTCCGGAAAGTATGGCACATTCCAAATAAAGTTATACTTGGCTAATCAACTGTTTCACAATGTCGTTATCATCTTTTCATTTTCATACACTGTAGGAATGTTTTGCATAAAAGATACATTACAGAAAAAAATAAATGAAAAAATGATCGATTTGATTGTGCTCAGCATAGCTCTGTATTTGTCTTATATGTGTAGCCTCTTCAGGATGAAAATAGTTGTTTTCCCTTTAAGTGATGTTATTACTCTAACAGCTCTCATTTAATCTGAGTTTTCATTGTACTAGTCATCCAGTTTCATTCAAATCATGAAATATTTGCCCTGTCTATTTTTGTATGATATCTTTTCATGCTGTACTTGAGAGGAGTCACCCATGAATTAAATGAATACCTTCAGAGGAATTTTTAGCCCCCAGCAGGCATCAAATAAAATGTTAAAAGTGACTCAGAGTCCCTCTGGTACTATACATTTAACCAGAAAGGAAACGCCATTATTGCAAATCCCCAGTTTTTTGTCTTTAAAATCCTGTCCCATATCCCTAGAGTGTCAGTTCAGTTAATTAATTCAAACAATTTCCTTTCTAATCTGTAAAACATTTTCATATTTAAAACAATAAATGAGACACTTAAGGTGCTTCTGGTAATTAATATGCCAAGGAATTAGGAGATTTATAACTAGCTTTTATTAAAATTAATTCATTTCCCAATCACTTTGACCACTACAGTGTTAAAATTATGAGTTTTCAAATGGTTGATAATGAAAGATAGAAAAAAGATCTGGTTTCACTTTTTCTCCCCCAGTAACCATTTTGGTTTCTCCTCTTCCTAATATAATCAATTTCTTACTTAATCTATGACATGCCATTCAGGGAGTTCAATTTATTAAATGTTGATACTATTATAATTAACAATTACAATAGGACTGGTTTGATTATATTTTCTCTGAAACAGAGTGTTAGATTGATGTAATTGGAAATTCACTGGTCTAGTAACTTTGATATTAATTGGTGACTGGGTTATGTATTTGGAAAAGGGCTTCATGCAATAGTATTCCCATGATACTTCTTTTAAGGGGTAGTTTCTGTGGTGGGATTCAAATAATTTAACAATTGGTTCTCTGCCTAATGATCAGCTGAACCAGCAGTTCTCTGAACTGCTTATAAAGTTAACAACCAGTTCTAGCGAATAGACACAACTGGTTGAATACCATCTCTGGGTGGCTTTGTACTGTTCCATTTTCTCTGTTCCAGGGGAATGAGTAAATGCCATTTACATATGCTTCTGATATAGCAGAATTGAAGCATAATATTAAAATCTTGGGATAAATCAAATATTTATTTCTTCATCTGCCTATGACAATTAATCTACAGTAAAAATTTGGTAATAACCCAATTCATTAGTCATGGAACTTTCCAATCTACATTTTTGCAGTCTGCAAGATAATGCAGCAATGTATGCCATCTGAAACTTCAAAGATGAATGAGATGTCCAAATATATTGGGTACCTCACTTAAATATGCTTCCCAAACTTAATATAAAATTGATTTAAATAACAGCTGTACTGAATTACATTTACATGTAAGAAAAATAAACCCAGTGTACATGTGAGAAAGAAAGAGGGATTTTATAACCTATGGTGCCTTCCTGACAGTTAAAATCAGAGGTGGGATTCAGCTGGTTCAGACCGGTACAGGCAAAAATAAAGAGTGTTAAAATTCAGCCCAGTCTGGCAAACTGGCTAATCCCACCACTGGCTGGCCCTGGCCCTGGCCCTGGCCCTGCCTGTTTTTTTGGCCCATTTTGGGCAATTTTTGGGTTGTTTTCTAGGCCATTTTCTGGTCCATTGTCCAGCCATTTTCTGGGCCATTTTCTAGCCATTTTCAGGCTGTTTTTCATCAGTTTTTTCAGCCATTTTGGGGGTGGCGGTTTTGGGATTTCTTTGGTCCATTTTGGAGCATTTTGGGGTGTTTTTCAGCCATTCTGGGGCCATTTTCAGGCCATTTTTCAGCCCTTTTTTGCACCATTTTGGGGCTGTTTTTCAGGCTGTTTGGGGAACATTTTCAAACATTTTGGGAGGCATGTTTGAATGTATTCTATATTTCTGTGCTTTGTGTGATTGTACCGATGGAGGCTCACTCAATTTCGCTGCACACATGTTGTGCATTGACAATAAAGATTTGAATTTGGCATCCGGTTCTGGTCTTGGTCAACTCCAGATGCAAAAACAGGCTGCTTCATTTTCGCACTGGTCTTCCCCACTTATGGGCTCCATAAGAAACCTAAAGCCACTCTGTAGGAGTGGCAAAGTGATGAGCAGTGCCCGTAGTGGTTAGGGGGAGATCACAACTCCCCCAGAGGATCCTTGGGCTGAAAGTCCCCTCAGCCACAGCAGGATGAAGAGGTGGTCAGAAATGGCTGCCAAGAAGACCAAGACAACAACCAAGCCACCTACCATCTATGATTGGAGCAAGAGAGAAGCTGGTGAGCAGCTGTGGATCTGGATGAGAAGATTTTTTTTTGGGGGGGGGGGGGTGAATTAGAACCCTGAAAGACTATTTTAAAGAACAGCTGCCCGAATTTACCTTAACTATTGATTCAGCAGTGAAAAAAACCCTGGGGAAAAAAAGCTGAAAGTGAAAGCCGAAACAGAACAGAGATTTAAAGAGAAAGGATGTCAAAAGACTTTTAAAAAGCAGAAAATTGAACTTTTGTTTTGAAAGGCATTTTGTCTGTGAATAGGCATTTTCAATGATGCCAGAACAATGGACTTAAAAGGACTTACAAACTGGAAATGTTGATATAAACAAAGATAGTTTTGTTTAAGAATGGATCCCAACTAGAAATTTGAACTTACAGCACCATCTGCTGATGGGAGAAGAATACTGCACCCAAGCAAAGTGCAAGTAAAGATTTAAACTTTACAGGACTATAATGACAACAATTAGCTATGAAACAGGACTAAGGAGCTGGAGAAGGGAAAAAAAGAAAGAGACAGACAATTGCTTTGTTTTCTGACTGGAAAGAAGAATTAAGAAGTATAACCTAAAACTGTGAGAATTTGTGCCTCTGAACAGGAGATTGGATTTAATATTGGAGATATGGATATGATATGGACAAACATGGAGTTGGATTATAAATGAATAGAGGGAAATAAAAAGACTTTACAAATGTTTCAACAAGAAGAAATGGTCAGCTGGGAGGAGCTGATGCTATCGATGTGGGACACATAGAAAATGAGGAAATAGAATGTAAAGACTTAATATACAGGCTGGAGACTATGGACAAAAAATAGAAACTATATTTCAAGGAGAGAAGAAAAGACATTCAAGAAGAGGGAGAAATGAATAAAAATACTGGTGTAAAAATAAAAAAGGGAATCCATAGAAAATCCATAGAAAGATACAAAAAATATAAGAGGCATGATATTAAAAGGGAAAAAAGAGAGAACTCAAACAAAGAAACAAAGAAATAGCTTTAGGAAAAGAGTGAAGGAGGGAATAGTGGCTCTGGTAGTCTCACAAGGGAAAGAGATAAGACAAACATTTTGGAATTAATATATTGGAAAAGGAGGAGGTGAGAGGAAAGTTTAAAGCAGATAAACTAGGTGATATTAGAACTAGAAATATAACAGGGAAACACACAAAGGGTAGGCAAGTTAAAGGAAAGATAAGATCATTAAGGAAGAGGAGGGATGATTGTTAGAGGAACATTTTTAAGATAGAAATGTGCAGAGGCACAGATAAAAGTTTAGGATAAAGGGAGAGAAGACCAGGGAGATAATATAGTTAAATACATCATGTTTTGATTGTTTTTTTGAATTATAGCACTTATGTAATATGAAATTAAGGAAATATTATAGAGAAGAAAGAAGGAGATAGTGAGTTCAATACCTATAATTGTAAAAAATGTTTAGAAATAAGAAATGACAAGGAGATAAAAAATGATATTAAATTTGTACTGTTAGACTTATTAAATACTAGAAGAGGAACGATGCAAAAATAATGTAGAATTAACTAGGGAAATGTGTACTATTATCTATATTTTAACTATTTTAATGTTTGAAAGGTAAAACTAAGAGAGGAACAGATATTTTGATAATAGAAATTAATACAACTTTGAAATGATAAATTTTATATAGAAAAGGGGAACAGTATATTTAAGGACGGTAATGTTAATGGAATCAAGAATAATAATGGAAATGTAGAACATAATTTGAATATGTTCGTACCAAAATGATGAATATTGTATGATACAATTAATATGTTAAAAGAAACCCAAATAACATGCTGTACATTCAACGAACTGTTGTTTGGAGGATAAAAATAAAATAAAAAATATGAATAGAAGGGGAAAATTAGTGATTAGATAATGGGAGTGAGAAGTAAAAACTAGTAAAGTTATAATTAAATCTAGAAACAAGAGAGTATGAGAGTGCATAGATAAGGTGGATATATATAAACCTGATATGGAAAGATATGACTCTATATGGAATTATGTAATTTTTAATATTATATTTGTTAACTATAATTCCTATTTGGAGAGATATTTCTATATCTGACTATATGTGCTTTGATGAATGATATGTGATGTTATGTAAAAATATGTAAAAATAAAAAATTTACATTTTTTAAAAAATAAAG
>JAEANM010013870.1:0-14223 GCA_017656035.1 Myanophis thanlyinensis | reverse complement strand
ATCACCAAAAAGCAATCACCCTAATTTGCAGTTATACAATAATTCAATCAGTGTTGCTTTCCTCAAAATGAAAAATAATAGAAATATTCCAATACAAGTAGTCCTCAGTTTATGACTATTTGTTCAGTGACCATTCAAAATTATGATTGCACTGAACAAAGAATTACGACCCCTGTCTGAAGTTACAGCCATTGCAATTCTTCTGCAGCCACACATGATCAAAATTTGGATGCTTGGCAGCACGATGGCCCTTATAACTTAGGGGTGCTTCAACCTATCTCTGCCCCACATCTCAGCTGCCCACCTGGCCCCCCAGCACAGGCAAAGTTGCTGCTGCCTGAAGGTCTCAGCCTGCTCCCTGCCCATTTCTCTCTATCCCACCACATTTGGAAAGCCCTAGGTCCTCATACCTATGCCTTTTTGTGCAGCTGCTAACAAGCAGCTAATGAACACAATGTTTGTGAAGGCTAGAAAAGCCTTTCTACCATTCAGAAACATTGCCTTTCCTATCTTTCCAGCCAGAAAACAAACCAATGTGATACTTTTGAAGGGTAGAAAGCATAGCACACAGAAGAGAGGGCGACCCCTGGAGTGGGCAAGAGAAGGGAAGTTTGGATTCTGAAGATCTGAGCTGCCTTTCTCCAGCCCATTATAGAGGTTCCTTTCTGCACACAAAGGGAAGGAAGGACCTGTAGTGGGTTGAAGAAGCAAAGTTTGGATCAGAAAGATCCAACTTTCTTTTCTCCAGCCCAGTGCTGGATTTCCCTTCTGTACATAGAAGGGAAGGAAACTTCAGCCCTGGCCTGAAGAAACAAAACTTGGATCACAAAGATTTGAGCTTCTTTTCTACAGCCCAGTGCAGGAATTACCTTCTGACCATTTTGGGCAGGTAGCTCCTTTGCTCCAGCCACTTAATGACTGCAACTGGTAGAGTCAGGATTGTGATTATTGAATTAAGCTTTCATCTGGGCATCTCATTAACAACCACAATGTTTAAAACCAAAAATGTAGGCCCAATTGTGGGCCAAATACCTGTATTTGCTTCCCTCACCTACATTCAGTTATGTTTCAATTCAATCCATGTTTAATATATCAGTTTTATGATTGTTTGTCACCCAGTGTCACTAGTTTGGGATGGGTGGCTGTGCAAATTGAATCAATAAATAAACTATCCTATTTCTGCTTATTCCATTTGTTGAAATTTTGCAAAGCAAAACCTTTTCTACTCGAGTGTGTAGGAATTGCACAGATTTTCAAAATTGGATGATCGGAATTCTAAATTAAGTGGTTTCTTCCCACAGAACACAAGATTCCAGTATACCATATGAGGCCACACAAATGATAATGGGACTTTCCCCATTCTTCTCCTTATGCTAACCAGATGCAAAACATCTCATTTTTTTAGAATCAATGAAATTTTGTATACTAATATTTTTATATACTTTTTACGTATACTATATACTTTTGCCAAACTGTATAGTTAATTGTCCAATTTGCTTCAGTCATACATTTGTTGCATTTATGCATCCCTCGGTCTGCAATGTTGAATCAGGATGGGCTTACTTATTTCCCAACTTTTTCAAAGAATTTTAAAAAGAAACATCAGCTGAAAACATTGTAATGGGATTTTTTTGGCAAGTACCGTACTTTTTCTTCAGGCTTATTACTCCTCTATTGCATGGAAGAGAATAGTTAGAATCAGCTGTCAAGAATTTCTCTACAAGCTGTAGGTTGTTTATGTTATCATCCTGAAAGTCATAACTGTTATGCGTGTTGTGACGATACTGCTGGTTATGTAGTTTGCATAGGTTTTATAAGCAGGAGAGTTCTTACACTATTGTAATACCCTAGTTAAGTTGCTATCTTCAGATATGAAAACTAGCATTATGTCTTAAAGAAATCTTGATTTAGGAGCTGTTGGTGAAAATTAAGAATATGTTACAATAAAATGAGTTCTTTTATCAGTAGAAGAAAATATTTATAGCCCAGGATTGAATTGTGGGATCCTTAATGCTCTCTGACCTTGGTTGTTTTCTTGCAGATGTCATTATCAAACTAAGTAACATCATTAATACTAGCCCACTATAATTTCTTTTACTTCTGGCCTTCTATATACAGTAACAAGTCCATTTTCAGTTTGTTTCTAGAGCTATCTGGAAATCAAAAAGCCAGAAAATTTTGTGACAATTTAATGCTATGCCTATATTATTGTCAAACTGGATGAATTATCACTACATGTCTAAAGATTGTAGAGAATTCAGAAGAATCTAATGAAATTCTCAGTATCTTCAAAGAACATCTGTTTTGTAGCATTATTTTATGTTGGGGGAAAGAGGTACAATATGTGTAAATGTAAGATCTCTCCTAAGATTTTCCAGTTTGGATTGTGTCACTGAACAGTGTGGCATCTGATATATGTTAAGAACATTTTCTTTGATAAAAGGATGTATATCAGACATTATGTGCTAAGCCACAATTACTTGTTATGTCCTGTCATACTAGCTGAAGGTGGAAGTCCACCCCAAAGGTGTTCTAAGAACAGCAATTGGACGTATCTGTATTGTTGCAGTAGGTCCATCATCCTCAACATGTGGTGTTCCCCCTGTTGCTCCCAATGTCATCAGTTCCACTGCTATTAACCTCTCCCTGACAACTGAAGAGACCAACTTCACAATCTCCACTCAGTCAATAAGCAGAGAAGCTCCAGTAGCAGATATGCAGAAGATAAAGCCTGGGCAAGCAAATAGTATTCAATGGTGAGTAGAAATATATCATGTTGTTAGAAGGTTTAGGGGGGATGTCACAGAAGAGGGCTGTTTATAAGATCAAATGTCATTTTTCTAAAGCTAAAAGAAATCAATTAATTAATTCCCCAATTACTCTCTCTTTACATGTTGGAACTTCTCAGCCAGCATGGCCAAATGATCTGTCACTGAGAGATCCTGTCTATCATCCTTCCTAAGTTAACTGAACTTTATTTCCCATAATCCCCCACCAATTTGACAAATGAGGGAGTTATTAACTGCCATTTAATCTTTTCTTCTGATGAAGGTTAACCAAAACTGGTTTTTGAAGACAGTTTTAAGCAAAAATGTTTTTGCTTTGTTCCTACCATGACTCTTTCTTTGCAATGGCATATACTAAAGAAGAGTCAGATTTCTGTAGTGATTAAGGTATCAGGCTAGAAACCAGGAGACTGGGAGTTCTAGACCTGCCTTAGGCACAAAGCTGGCTGGATAATTGTGACAAATAAGTCTGAGTCCAAGGAAGAAAGCAATGGCAAACCACTTCTGAAAAAAATGAAGGGATTTCTTCAGGCAGTCTTCAAGAATCAGACACAATTAAACAGAGGAAATATATAAGAAATATTGTTAAGGATAGTTCCCCGTTAGGAGAATGAGTGTGCAGCAAAGCGTTGTGAGAGTGGTGTGGTAAAATACACAAACCAGAATACAGAGACACTGAGTAGAAAAATAGGTTTTTACTTCCTTGGAAATAGAGGTTTTGCAAAGTCCATCAATCAATCCAAATTCATACACAGTCATCAAACAGTTCAGTTCAGGGATAATCCAATAATCAAAGTCCAGTAACAAATATACAGTTCAGTACACAGTTTGCAAACAGTAGCACAGTAGATCCTCACTGGTTAATACAGGACAGCAACTCTTCAGCAATTCCAGTAACAAGTAACACAACATCTGCCAGTGATTCTGGCTCCCTCTTTATTGCCGCTTGAGGAAGCAGCAGCCAATCACACTTTCCTTAAAGTTACAGTACTTAAAGTAACAATCCTGGTTAATATATTGTCAATCCAACTATTGTTAGTTTTACATTCCTAACAAATATACTAAAGAAAATAAGCAGCAGCTACTTAATTTACAGTTCCTCACCTCATCTCATCCTCAGAATATCTCCCCCCTCCCTTTTGTAAATGAAAGGCTTCCGGAGTACCAACTTGTTGGAACTGGAAAAGATTGCCAGGAGGAAAGTAATTCCAATATTTGGTGTGGCTAGCAAGCTTAAACAAATGCTTCTTAATTTGTGTTTTCCCAGTTTTTATCCTTGGAACAATTTTGCAAAGTAGATTTAGGGTGTGAGGTACTTCTCCATACTACCTGAACATTATTTGTGAAAGATATACTTTCTACACAGGGTACACATTTGCCTTCAAAAGGAACGTGGACATTTTCAGTTAATTGGTAGAGTGGATTGGTTGAACTTCCCTATGTCCTGCTATGCTGTCTCATATGGTGGGAGGTGACCTTAGGAGGAATGAACAAATAATGCTGGGAATGTATGCCAAGAGTAATTATTCCCATCAGGGTCACCCAAGGCTTTTAAACCACTACAGGTTCCCGGTTAAAGCAAAATAGGAAGAAGATGAATAGGGAGATGATAGCTTTAGTGACAATAGCAAAGACATTGTTTCACACTGCATATGCTAAGGCAAAATAACTCCTATATTTTTTTTCAAGAAAACCATATGGATAGACAGTATAAAGTGACTGATAATACAGTGCCAGATGGTGGCCTTTTGTATTGTTCATGAAGAAAAACTGAGGATCTTTTAGAATGTTAATAACATTTACAGTGCACTCATGTTGAAGATTTTATGATATGTATATGTTGATATTGTCATTCAGAAAAAACTCAAGTCTGAAGTCAACATATTATGCAAGCTTTGTTCCTTAAAGTTGGACATTAGAATGTTCTAACGTTAATACTAGTTGGGAATAGTAAAGAGAAAAATGTAGTTGTAATGTATGGCCTAGGAAATGGGAAATGATTTGTCAGTTTCTTCCAGTCTAATTATTACTGAATTACTACAGAGTCTTTAAACAACCAAAATGATATTATGTATCTATGTACCTGGACATCACAGTTAAATAAATAAATTTTAAATTAATAAATTAAAATGACCAGGATCAATTTCTCGTATTTTCAGCACATTATGCAAAGACCTTACAAAGACTCTTACGAAGTCTATAGTAGGGAGAAAAGTTGAAAGAAAGGGAAGAGTGATCAGCATCAAGATGGATGGAGTCATTGAAGGGCTATTTTGGGGACACATCATCTGGTCAGTTAGTTAGAGTGAACCTCAAGTTCCTATGTTTGTAAGGCTCCCAGGCTCTGTCCTGTAATTCATTGTGTTGGTTTTAACAGAACAGAATAACAGAATTGGAAGGGACCTTGGAGGTCTTTTAGTCCAACCCCCTGCAGAAGCAGGAGACCCAAAACCAATCTGGACAAATGACAGTTCAATCTTTTCTTAACAGCTTTTTTCTGTCAGGGAAAGCAGCAGTACTGACTGAATATCTCTTTCAGTTTGTTAGCAACAAATGCTTCCCGTGTGTCTACTTTCAGCCCTCCATGATACAGCAGGCAAGTACTGCCTTGTTGGTGCTGCTAGCAGGCTTAGAGGGCCCCCCCCACATGCCTTCCCTGCTGTTTTCTCCTCCCTCTTAGCTCTGAAATCTGCTTTGACCTACTTCTCCCCTTCCAGCCCAAATCCACAGAAAGGTCTTGTTATGGCTAGATTCCTCTGTTCATAGAAATTAAGCCTCTTCTTTCTAATCCAGGAATTATATCTAAAATGCTAAAATGCCATATTATTGGTTTCTTCAACGCATCTAAAATCTATTTTGATAACCTGAGGAGCTGCATTGTTTAGCAACATCAACAATGTGTTTAATTTGGATTCCACTACTGTCTGATTAGTTAAGCAGATAAATAAAATAATTTGATCTGATGAAATTCTGTCCAGCATTGCCAGAAACAAATTAATCTAAGCCAACACAAACTTGGTAGATTTACTGAAAAGTAGGTTGAGAATAGAGATGCTCAAACTGAGATGATTCTCAGAACACATTTGAAAGGGATGGGGCTCAAGGAAGTAGCCAGGAGATACATTTGGAAAATGCAAGTAAAAAAAGCTCTTGATGCCGGATTCCCTCCCCCATTCATATTCTCTCTCCCTCTCCCCCCACCCCCCTCACACACACACTGTGTGTGTGTGTGAAAGAAAAGAGAGCCTTCAAGTCAGTTTTAACTTCTGACAACTGCATGACAAGTTTCAGATGCTTTGTGCCTGACAGAAGTTATTTTGTATACAAAGGGCACAACATTCTATTTTTTTTTTAATTAAAAAGCATAATTTAATATAGTGTGCTTATTTCTTTCTGGCCAGTGTTTGTATAATTTGGTTGAACAGTTGCTATTTCTTTAATACCAGGGATAAAAGGTGACATTTGATTCTCAGTAGCATCTCTTACTGCAGTGATGACTCTTAATGTTGTCATTCTGGCAGCTAAATGTCTATAATTTGCTTCTTATAGAAGGCAAAGAGACTAAACTATTGCCCTTGGGGACAGTGTTGCTCTGTTCATCCATGACATCGTGTCACCTGCCTTGACAGAAGTAGCTATTTTGGAAACCTTTTGTAAGGACTGATTTACACATCTGAGAAATGTATATAGAGGGGAATTATCAAGTCTGGGTTTTCAAGAGTTAAAGAAACACAACTCAGGCAGAATGATATCAAGAAACATTTATTTATTATTATTCATTCATTTATTGGGTTTGCAAGTCATCTGCCATGCAACCAACAGCATCATGTAGCAGTTGCAGATATCGGTTGGGTCTAATCAGTTTTCAGCTCTCATTGAATTAAACAGAACACTGGATTGTAAGAAAGGGGAAGATTGCAATCTTGTTATAGAGATATTTGATATAGAGATATTTGTTGTTGTTTCTATTTGCTAGGCCCAAATAGAAAGAACAGCACATTAAAACTCACAAAGCCTATCTTTACTGGACCTCTTTCCTACTTAAAGGATCACAGTGATGTACCAGAATAAATGGCACATCATTTGTATAAAAAAGAGCCCCAGTTAAAGCTTAAACTCTTTCAAAATATCTGCTTGATGTACCCCTTTCTCTGTCTCTCTACTTTGAAATTTCTGAGTGAGGCATATGAATGTATTTCTATTGATAATGCCTTGTTTTCTTTCTTCCTTTCTCTTTCTCCTATTTTCAAGCTGCTGATAAGCTCTTTGGAGTACACCTCTATCCTTGACCTATGTGAGGTTCCCTACATATTTATGATACTACATGGTATAAGTCAGCCTTTCCCAACCTAGTGTTCACAAGCAGTGTAGGATTTCATTTCCCATAATTCCTAGTCAAAAGGCTGATTTTGTTAAGCAATGTTCTGATCAAAATCTCACTTACCTACAATATATCTGTAGTATTTACTTTTTGATAGCACCTTCTTCAACAATAATCACACAGTTCATAGTTGTCTATAAAGCATGTTTACTAGAGATACCGTAGAGCGCTCTCTTACTTAGTCAAAATAGTGATAAGATTAGAGACCAATCTGCTTACACTTTCCAATACCTCATATATGCAATTCTAGGTCTGCAGTTTGAAATGGAAATATCCTAGTCATAGTAAGATGAAAAAGTTAATTATAAAAAGAATGCACTTTACAGGAAAATATGCTACACTTCTCCATTTATATAATTTTTCTCTAGTTTTTAAAATAAAAACACAGCAAAGGTTGTGCATAAATAAAATAAAAATAAATTAATATTAGCTGGGAAAGGGTTTTTAGGTTAGAATTCTGAAATATAATATGGTAGTAATAATAGTTTCTCTGTTCCTTGGGTATTAATGGGGTTAAGTATAGGTAAATGTGTCTACTTTGTCTATTAATTGTTTAAAATCCTTTTATCATTTATTGTCCTTAGTTTTTGTGAGTGCCTTCAAATCAGGCAAGATTCCTGAAAGTGATTGCTGTTGCCTTCTTCCTAAGGCTGAGAGAGACTGGCCCAAAGTCTCCAAAGGCAGAACTGAAACTTAAATTTTCTCCTCGTTTTTAGTGTGATGCCTACTAACCACTACACCAAACTGGTTCATTGTGGCACTCCAAATTGTAAATAAAGTTGAAGGTACTCTTGTTTTTTAATGTGTAATTCTCTTGGCCGGCTTGTTTTGCCTTCCAGCAAACATTTAGAAGTCTACCCGCAGCCAAAGAAACCGCAATCCACCAAGAAAGAAGTCTCTTCTACATCAGGTTTAAAAAAATTCTTCACCACTCTGAGTCAGAGCACTAAACAAAGATTGGGCAGATTCCGATGTTATAGCATGGAACAGATTTCTATGCTAGAATCAGGAGCTACCAAGCCCAACATAGAAACTGGTCCAGATACCATTTGTTCTCCGAAAATGAGGAAAGTACCTTCCTTACAATCCTTGCAGAGGGTGAGTTGAAATTGTGTTTCTAGTAGATTTTATGATAGAATAGACCTGAGCATTTTATAGCCTGCAGGCCATATCCAACCTGTGGGTGGACCCAGTTCAGCCTATGGCACCAGCAGCATCATTAGGAGTGCATGGGTGGCAGGTTGGGTAGCGCACTGGAGCAGGCAGGGTGACTTCAGTTGAGGGCAGGGTGCTGGAGGTAGTGGTCGTCCACAACAATCAGTTTCTCATGTGTCATTACCACCCCGGGAAAACTAATTGCCCACCGCTGTTTTATGAGATAAGGTAGCAGTAAACTAGCTTAGTTTTTAATGGTACAGTTTTGAAACTATTTTCCAGAGAAATATTAGCCTTACAGTGATGACATATTATCAATAAAACATTTTGTATATTCAATGCATTTTGCATTAAACAGCATTATGAATGTTTACACATTTTAAACCCTGAAGTCCACCTGTAAGCCCAGTGTGCATCTAGAAATCCATTTCATGTTTTACAATATAATGACACCATTGAAATCCATATTACACCATCTTACTTTGTAATGCTCCCAGTTTTTTGAGACAGTGATAAAATCCAACAGTCCAAGTTATTCAGATTCAAACATTCTGTATATTGATTCTCTATTTTTCTGTAGTTCCTGTTTTTCAAATCTCAAACACAGGGATTTAATTATTTTTTTCTACCAAATCAAAGGAATTTTACAGAAAACAAGCTCATTCCATTATCCAAGCCTAGCTGTCCATGAACAAATATAAGGCACAGCAAGAATCCATTCCAATAGGAAATGTTTTAACAAGATCATCTCTAAGGATTATGAAAGTGCTGCTGAATTTTTGTATGTCAAAACAATGACAATAATGCTCAGAGTTTCCAAGGGGGGGGGGAAATACTTTTCTTTATTTGGCAAATAAAAAGGGAAGAACAAACAAATATATGGTTGTTTGCTGGATGACATTAATGTAAATTGTTAGGATGTTCTAGTGGCACTGTATAGTGTAAAACTGGTTTGTTTGACCAAGATAAAAATAGATAGGTTGTTATTTCTGGAAATTTTAATGGATTTTTATTTTCTGGATAATGATTTAAGGTTTTGTTTATAGTTTTTTATTGGATGTATTTTAAATTTATCTGATTAAGATTAAAACAGTTATGTTATCTAGTACCTTTAGTGTATTGTAGATTTGAATGATGAGTTTGGGGGATTTGAATTATAGAAAATGAGATATGCCTTAAAAGCAAGAAATTCAAGAGGGTTTATTTGATCAAGTTTATAATAGACATTGGGATGGATGATGAGGTTTTAAAGACTTGTTTATAAAAAATGAGGTGAGATGTGGGATAAAGACCGTGTTCTATTTTAAGAGATGTTGATAAATTGTTGTTTGTACATTCTGGGAAAAAGGGGAAACTTTTCTTTCTTTCTCATGTTAGACTTTTTTTTTCTTCTTTGTAGTTTTCATTTTTTTATGCTTTGGGTTAGTTTTATCTGCATAATATACCCATATTTTTTGGAGCATAAGACGCACCAGAATATAAGACACACCTAGATTTAGAACAAGAAAATAAGAGGAAAAAAGTTCTTGGCCTCTGAGCGTCTTGTTTTCCCCCTCTCCATAAATACTTTGCAGGTCCCCAGAACCTTTTGTGCGGTCCATTTTTGCCAAAAAAGCCTGGACTGTTTTTGGCAAAAACTAGTGAGTTTTTGGCTTCCCAACTCCCCCCCTCCGCACATCTTGCATTCCCTCTCCCCATCCCCCAAAAGCATTTTTACAGGCCTCCAGAACACTCCACATGGCCCATTTTTGCCAAAAAAACAGCTCATTTTTTTTTTGCCAAAAACGGGCCATGCAGAAGGTTCTGGAGATCTGCAAAATGCTTCTGTGGATTGGGGAGAGGGAATACAAGATACACAGGGCGTTTGGGAGTCCAAAAATGTGCCTGTTTTTGGTGAAAACAGGATGCATGGAGGGGGGGACTCAGGAGGCCAAAAATGGCTGTATTTGGTGTATAAGATGCATCCTAATTTTCACACACTTTTAGTGGGGGAAGTGCATCTTACATGCCAAAAAATATGGCAATCTTTGATAAAATTATTATAAAATGTGAAAAAAGTTATTAACCTCTGCTAAATATCTACTATTTATCAAATGTAAAAATTTCATAAGTGCATGTGCATAATATTTAATAATGTGATAATGTTGTCACAATACAATACTCTTGAAGCATCAGAATTTAGATCTTTGAAACATGTTTAATAAGTTAACTTAATGAAAGCAAATCTAATAGCATTGCCCTCCTCTTTTGTTTTGTTTTTATTTCTTTTGGTTTTCAGAAGGATCAAGATAATTAAAACTTGCAGTCAGAAAACTTTATTCCTCTTTGTCCAATATATCTGCAGTTTGCTTCTTCAATACTCTTTCTGATTTGCAGTATTTCCTCCCACTAGGTGTCACCTTTCTGCCAACCAAGAAAAGCCTCTTCTGTTCAAAATCTGCATTCCTTTTTGGGCAAGAATAATCGGTCCAATGTTTACCTGGTGGGGGAACCTAAGGATGAGGAAGCTTCTTCTAATAGGTGAGAGTTGGGATATTTTAGATGACTATTGTGACTAATAGTTCTTTTTATGTTTTGGATGGTGGATAATCAATCTGTTTTTAAACACTGATTGCAGCAATTCACCTCTGTCTGCATCTTGCAGGATTTTTGTATATTCAATTCACAGTATCCTGAAGATTGGTTAGCTTTTCTGCAGGAGACATAAATCCAGATCCAATCATGTCCCTAACTGCTGTTTCTCAGGAGAAATGCAGAGTTTTTAAATACAGTCGTTAGATAGCCAAAGTCGCATCATGCTGTTTCTCCCCCCCCCCCCCCCATGTTTCTATTGTATGTGATTTGTCATAAAGTCAGCTTCGTCTTGTTTTCATTTTAATGTGCAGAACTACATGGACATTTGTATTTTCCAGGTTCAGCTATAATGCTAACCTATGGTCTAGTGTTCTATGCACATAATGTGGGGTCCTGTGCCTAATTTCCAATTCAAATAGGTTATAAAAGTTGTTTAGTGTTCAAGTTCCCATTTAGAGTTACATCTAAATCTTATATTTTAATAGTAATATTGTACTATTTAATAGTAACTTTGTTACTAAAATAGTACAATACTACTAAACTATTGCTTTTTACAATCAAATGCTTCTAGAATTGACTTTAAGCAATTTAAATGTCCTAATGTAGATGGATGATGTGGTCAGAATTTTTAAACATAGGATAGCAAAAAGTATATTTGCAGAGTTGAAAAGTTACTAATGTGTAATGCTGCAAATTTAGCATGTTTCCTTTGTAGAAAATTTCCTTGTACACATGGGACATGCATAGGCTTGGTCTCCAAGGACAAGTAAGATAGTCTCCAAACTACCTTATGCTGTAAGTGTCAGCTTCAATTTTTCACAGAGTTCCCATCATAATGTGAGCTGTAAATCTGTTCATTAAAAACCAAGAAGTTATAAAGGAATTAGATTAGACGATAAGTGAAACAACCACCTCCCTGTTTTTTGACTTCAGATTATACATCTTTCTGAATATTACAATATTTTTTCCATTAGGAAAACAAGGACCCAGCATAGAAGATCCCTCAGTGTGGAGGACATTGGGTCCCCTAACTTGGCAAGAACCGTTGGGCGAGTTGTAGCAGTTTTTCCAGATGGAACTAGTCAATTAGAATTGCAGCGGTCCCAACAAGGCAATTTTGGGTTTCGTGTTTCTTCAGGGAATGGTCGTCCTGATACAGGTTATTGTTTTTTAAATTGTATACTTTTATTCTTTGATGGGGGGCAAGACGATGCTGGCTTACATTTGTTTTATTTTACAATTTGTAACCTTAATTTTTCAGTTGAGAAACAAAAACAGACTTAACATTACAAACTTAAAAACTAGCTAAGTATGTTTAGTATAAAGACTCTGTGTATTTAACTGTAGGAATAGTCACAATATTTTGTCTTTATCCACTATAGCTTTCCAGATAAAGGAAAGGAAGCAGGATATATAATACTTCATCTATATTTGGCCTTCATCTGGTTTGGGTGATAGAAGGGAACTCTTATTCTTCCACATTACTGTTTATTGTCTTCGACATTGTGACGATCTTCTACAATCAGTTAGGAATGAAATTATAATTGCAGGTCACATATAAAATAATTTATTCCTGTAAACATATTGTATCTTAATTGTATCATAAAAGCATATTAGCACAGTATTGGTAGATCTGCTGTGTACAGCATATCACAGAAGTGAGTACACCATTACCAAAAAATAGGAACACTATACAAATGGAAGGTAAAAACAGCCCTGTTGTTCAAAACCAGGCTTGCCTGTTTCAGTTATACCAGTGGTTCTCACCTTTTCTTCACCATGACTCCCTTTAAATACCTTTTGTAGTCATAGACCATGGCCACGGGCCTCCAAGGCTTAACTCAAGATTTAAACCATAACATTTCTCCAAGCTTTGTGGATCCCCTGTAATGACATCATGCCCCCCCAAGGGTCTGTAGACCACAGTCAAGAACCACTGAGTTATACTGTTTCGTGCATGTATTATTGCTTTCTTTAATGCAATCATTTGTTATTGTTTCTGAAGAAATACATTTGTAACATTCAGTCACATATGTGCTCCTCCACTAGGCTACAAATCTACTTTGATATCCTGCTGTACAGCACTAATTAAAAGTAGGCTCTGAAACACAACCAAATATTTGGTTATGGTAGAATCTCACTATGGTGTTTTTATGTTTTCTGTTTTTTTCTTAAAAGAAGGACTGTCTAAAGTAGGTCAAATGGCGGGAATAATTTGGAACATGTGTTCTTAGGGGGTTTTTTTCTCAGGCAAGCTCCTGGGAATGTTGCAATGTTTGTGACAGAGTTGACATATGTTTGTCCTGGCGTTAAGCACTCCGATTCCAGGAATGCACTGTTTCCATTATACCTCCACCCTAAAAATATTACAAAATAAATTGTGATATATCTCAATTAAACAATTCCTTGTTCTGAGCTACCCCTTCCCAGGAAGCCTTGAATAACTAATAACTAGATTTAAGACAATTTAGACAATTTTTTCCTTAGTCATTTTGCTGCTTTTCTGGGTGGATTTTTTTTTCTTTTTGCTTGTGCTAGTATACTTGAGTCCTCATTTACAAATTGCCAGTAACTAGCTATAAAATAGCTTTCAGCACAAACAAAAACATAAGATGTGTATTGATGTCCTGACAAATGTGGAGTTGGTTTTAATAGCTTGGCAATTTCCATTTTAAGAGACCAAAACATAATTCCTTTATTTTCTGCTATAGTTTGGATCTAGGGTTATAAACATTTTTGATTTCCCAATTTAAAGTACAGTAGTAAATCCTGAATTTTTTTTTAAAAAAAGGGCTTATCATTGCAGAAATATTTTGTTGCATTTATTTAAAAGGTGTGTATTTCTGCCTATCTTGTATAATAGGAACCTCCAAACTTTTAATCCAAATTGAAGGCTGGTCACCTTCAAAGTAAAATTAAAAGTATTTCTGAATCAAGATACAGAAGTGTACAGTTTTCCAGATGAAATATACATAAATATACATAAATAACTCCAGTTTTGGCTGATGTTTATACTACAATGTAGAATCCCTAGCATTATATGTGTATCACTTGACCTTTTAGCATGAATAGGATTTGAAATTTTGCCTTTCAAAAACAGATTTAATGTGGCAACAGTATGACAAAACACAGTTGGTGTTTTGGTCAGAACTAGAATTATAGACTTCCGGTTTGGCTTCTTCGCAGACAGGTCGGAATCCGCAATTGTCCGCGGTTTTGATCTGTGCTCTCTTGCTGGAGCTTCTTGACCCTCCCCGTAGAGGAGGTGAAGAGGAGGTGAAGAGGGGAACTGCCAGGGGTGGGGGGAGATACCGCAAATCTTTCCCT
>JAEANM010013869.1:0-14223 GCA_017656035.1 Myanophis thanlyinensis | reverse complement strand
GGGGGAAGTTCATTCCATAGGGTGGGTGCTGCCACAGAGAAGGCCCGAACCCTCGGGGTTGTCAGACGACATCGTCCGGATAAGATATACTTATTAATACAGATACATTTGTGACAATATATGATATAATATCAATTATTTGATGAATATTAAAAAGGGCAAGATACCACAGAAATGCACACTTGCACAACTGAATGATAAGGAATCTGTTAAATGTTCTAAATATGGTGACTTTTAGAGGAATTCAATTATAAGATAGCCAGTCAGTAAGATAAAGGCTACAGCTTAATAGAGGTTGGGACTACGCTTTTAAAGCATGCAAAAAAAGATCATAAACATGTAAGGCTGAACATTCCTTCAAAGGAGGCAACTTAAATCAAATAAACTATCAAGGTAGACTGCATACCTATCTGACAGCGCAAACTATATAAACATGATACACTAATTTCAGGGATGCATAATGTTTTCTCTCATACAAAATCCTTTTTTATATGTGTTCATCTTTATTATATGGTCAAACATCAATAACACAAGAAAGTTGGCAATGTACTTCATCCTGTTTTCACACGTCTAAAGTTTTTTTTTATTACTTTTACTTCCGTTGGTAGGAAAGCCCACTGTTTGATGCAGATACTTCAAAGGAATTTTTGGTTATAAGGTCAGACACGTAAGTTAGGTAGTGGGTAGACAGTATGACAGCAAGCTTGAATACTTTGCTTCATTATGTTACATATTTTACAAAAAGCACATTCACTAAGAAGCTGACTGAAGAGCCTTTCTCATTACACACACACACACACACACACACTATACACACACACATATATGTGTGTGTATTTGTGTATGTGTATACAGTGTACATACATACACACAAATTTTTAACCATTAAGGAAATGGTTATCATCTTACCACAATAACAAAAACAAAACAAGAACAAAAAGCTAAGGAGAAAAATCTGGAATACATCTCATTTCAAAGAGTATATGAGTGTTATGATGTGATGGTGGGAAGGTTTATGGACCCAAAATCTTCCAGTGCCTTCTAAAATGTGGAACCTGTTCATGTTTAAAATTCTCAACCACAAAACCTAGTTTATATTTTTATTCAAGTGCAAGTGTTCCAACTGAAACCATGAATAAAGCAGAATAGGTAAAGAAATTACCTACATACAATGAAAGTTGACCCAGCAAAAAATTACATACACAAATGCAACTTTAATAGGCCTTTTTATTCTATTTACACCTCCACACCCACATATAGATACATTTGTAATTTACAAGCATACTTTCCAGCACTGTCAGATTTGAGCTACAAGAGACCATTTCTGTTTGCAACAGAGGCAACTGAATCCAAAATTGTGCTGTACTGATTGGTTGTTATTTTCTAACACTATATAGTATATATTACTTTAAGGTCTTTGAAGCATCTTAGCAGTTTTATGAATTTTTGAGGGGGATACCCCAAAAGATTATGCAGGAACTACTAGTTATTCAATTGCACATACTTTACTTTGCAAATCAAAGTGTCTGTTTAGAAGTGAAAATATACTGTTCAATTCATTGGTATTTTTTGTCATAAACAAAATACACAGTTGAATCTAGTGTCACTCTAAATAGGGCACAAAGTATACCAGTCCTTTTTAGACAGTATACCTTTACCCAGCATCGTTTAGACACACTTCAGTTTTTTAACCTAGGCTGCCTGTTGGGTATGTTTAGACATAAAAAGACACTTATTCACTAGATCCCCCTTTTTAAATGAAATACACTGATGTATTTTTTCCTGTAGCTTGTAGCCTTCCTTCTTCTCCTTTGTCGTAATATTTGAGGTGAAATAAATGGATTCCTTCCATGGTTTATATATGAATCAATATAATTATACATGGGCAAGAAAACTAACTGCATCAGTTATTCTTTATTAATATAAACTGATGCAGGGCTACAATTCTTCAAAAAATTAACAGAATTATTAGTGATTGGAAACAGTAATTTCTGTTTTATTAAATTAATTTATTTAAGTTAAAAAAACACTCTGTCCATTAGGCAGAAGATATTGAAGAGGAAAAAACTAATTATATATAGTTCTCTTTTAGTGACCATAATTAGGAATGGCAACTTGGTGATTAGTGAAGTGTTCACTAAGTGAAACTGCAGTTAAGCTTATTACCTTGATTATAGCAGGCATAAGATCTTTAATCATGGCCCAGAACATTTTTACAGGGATTGAAACATCTTAAACCGACGCCAAATCAATCAGAAAGTGAAAGAGGGATCTTTTGGCTGACATCACGGTCAGACACAAGGGGTGAGTCTCCACACTCCCGTGAAGAGTTCTCCCCATTGGTGGGCTCAGAAAGGAGCCAAAGCCACCCTGTAGGGGCGGCAAAGCAAAGAGGGGTGCCCTGAGAGGTCGCAGAGCATCACAACTCTTCTGCTGGATCCCAGGTTTTCTTTTCCTTTCAGCCACGAGAAGAGGCAAAAGATGGCTGCCATGAAGTTAGGACAGCCGAGGAACAGCTAAGAATGTGCTGTAGCGGAGTTGGTGAACAGTGTCTGGAACTGAGTGAGAGGATTCCTTTTTATTTAAAACTCAACCCCAAAGGGAAAAATCCAAGAAAAGGGAGGCTCACAATGATTTGTTAAAGCAGCAATTAAGCACTTTGAGGAAAATTTAAGAATTGAAAGGAAAAAATCAAGGGGAGAAAAGCAAAACACTTTCAAAAATACAGAAAATTGGACTTTAAATTGGGCTGGCATTGTCTTGGAGAGGCATTTTAAAATGCTGGAACTATTTACCTAAAAAACTAACTTTGTTTCTACATTTTAAATTATTTTTCAATTAAAACTGGTTAACATTGAAAGCTAAATTGAGAGTGCCATCTGCTGATAAAAGGAAATACAACACATTCCTAAATGTGGAAATGTTTTTGACAAGAATACGTTATATGCATCTATGATGTGACTATTGGAGATTTAAATGTGGGAATAAGAAAGATATTTTTTACTAAAGTGACCCCTGAAAGTCATAATACAAGACTGAATTCATAAAAGGGATTTAAAAAGGTTCTGGGAAACTTTTGGGACTATCTAAAGGAACAGATTGATTAACTATGGGATACAAATTATGAACACTTACTTTTTTTTGAGGAATGACTTTAGGTTTGAATATATGGTTTTTGGATAACTGGACAAGAGTGGGAAATTAAAATAAGACAAGATGCTCCACCAAGAGGAAATGAGTGGAACTTGGGAGGAAATGGTGTCAATGTTCCATAGCATCAAGGACATTCTGATAAGGAGATTAAGAACTTAATGCATGGCATAGATGAAAAACTGGGAAATATTATACAAAGGACAATGAGTGACCAAGATGTCCAGGAAAAGGAGAAGCCAATTGAAAGAGCAGATGAGGAAACAGAACAGATAAACCAGCAAAGAAAACAAGACAACAAGAAGGAGATAAAGAACAAAACAACAATGTCTGATGAAATAAACCAAGGGGTAAATATTTCAAGAGATTTAAAAAGATAACAGGAGATGCAGGAAGACATTTTTGAAAGGGAAATAGAGTCATGGGTAGATATTCTAAAAGCTGGACAACGGAAAAGGGCAGAGATGGGGGAAATGTTTAAAATTATTAGTCAGGATGTAGATGCAGACAGGGACAAAGACCCAAGGGAGGAATATGGGAGGCAGGTTAAAAAATTAACAATTAAAGCTTTAAAGTGGGCAAGAGATGATGGATAGATAGGAAATGTTTTGACTATAATGGTGGCATAATCAAAAGTTAGAATAGGGATAGAAATAAGAGAGACGGAGAATACAAGTATACACATTTTTATACAATAAGATGAAAGTAATAATAAGAGGGAAGATCAGAAATTGAATGATGGTATTATTATGTATGTTTAAATAATATTGTGATTGGCATTAGAATAACATATTGAAACACTGAATAATTAAATAATGAAAGGCTATAACATAATACAAGCATGTGTATTAACACTAGAACTACATAAGCTTGAGGAATGTAACAAATATGATTAATATTACTATTTTTATTTGTACCAAAATGCATGACACCCAGGTGCCACACTGTTCACGCATTGATATGTATTGTAAAAGAAAATTAAAAACTTGGGGGGGAAAGTGAAAGAGGGAATGCTCAATCATCCCATAAGTCCTTCTTTCAGCTCTGAGACATGGTGCACAGGATAGCTTTGACTCAGAAACTAACAGTTCTTCTTTCTTTTAGATTTAGTTGCCAAAACATATATCACAAAACTAGAAGGAACATAATGAATCTTTTACTCCTATTACAAGAAAATATATCATATTTGTAAATACTATAGGAAACCCTGGGTTGTTCAGGTGCTTGCTGTCATCTTAACATGTGATTTGTAAGCAGATATGGCAAACACAGCAATGCCCAAGGGATCAGAAAATATCCATTTAAAATTTCTAATGCTAAAAGGGTAGTACTAAAAGACTACTTTAGATTCAACAGGCTGGATATTTTAGATTCAACTGGCTCTTTAGGGGTAAGGTCACAGAACATATGGTGGCATCACAGTTCCCTGAGTTTCTTAAGGAATGATTACTGAACTTATTTCAACTCTCAAATAGGTACTGAAATGCTCACCATGGAAGTCGATGGGTGGAGTGCATCCCTTTCGGGTTCTGTAGGACCTTCTTAGCAGTAGTACCATTGAACATGGTATTGTCTAGAGCAGTGTTTCTCAACCTTGGCGACTTTAAGATGTTTGGACTTCAACTCCCAGAATTCCCCAGCCAGCAAAGCTCGCTGGAGCTTAAAGTCGCCAAGGTTGAGAAACACTGGCCTAGAATGTCCAGGAGGGAATAGATCAGTGGGCCGTTGTCTGTGATAGTTGAAATCAGCATAATGTAACACTTTGTGAGGCCTGCTTTGTCCTGCTTCATCACACAATAGCAAAGGAGAGGGTCAGTGACTTGTTAAAATTCAGACTTTTCCCATCCTTGCCCCAAATTACATCAGTGTTTCGATTGGTGAATTATTTCCTGCCATCTGTAATGTTTAGAAAGACACAGGGCATCAAACCCAGAAAGATTAATCACTATGCTTAACATTTCCCAACATGAGAAAGCTTTAACAGAGGTAATGATGCAGGATAAGAATTGGCAATAAGATCACCAAATGTTATGTCAATGTAGTTTCCTGCTTCAGGATGGGTGGGAAATAGTTGGCCAATGGGGAAAAGCATGACTAGTTGCCAGTCCCCTCAGATTTGGCAATAAGATGTCTTGGAGTGGTTCTGATCTCTTGTATCTGATAGTGACAGAGCTCTTTACTAGGTTGTGCTTTATTCTCTTAGCTTACAATGAGAAATTCAAGGCTTCCCTGTTATAAGAAATAAGGGATTATATAGTAATTCTGCAGATAGGTATGGCTTCCCAGGCTGAATAGAACCAGTGCAGATTATATCTCACAATACAAAGAGAATCATAATAAATTGAGTAGATAGTTAATAGTTATTTTCTAGCTTTCTGCATTGTTTGCCATGATCACTTACCCATCCAAGAGGGTGACAACATTTTTTCTAGGTCTCCCAATATTGGGCCCATACAGACTGGCTCGGGAGTAGGTACGGATTAACTGTAGCAGTCTCTTCAGCTGCGTATAGTCCTTGCCCAACTGAGTACCATTCACTGCTCGTCCTGTAAGGGTTCGGTAATTATTTGGTTCTGTAAGAAAACAGAAAAAACATTTACAAACCTTGACAATATCTTGACAACTCATCTGATAAACCTTCATCAGTCTGGAAGCATGTAGTCCTTGATTTATGACCATTTATTTAACATTGGTTCGAAGTTACAACAGCTTAGAATGAATATAATTGACTCAATTCTGGATATAGTAAGATTGCACTGTAAATATATTTATCCCTAGGTACTTGCAAACTTTCTCACTTATACACTTGGTCATACATTTATTGCACTAACAGGAACCTATCTTTATTCAACTCATTTGTTCTATTTGGATCCCTGTAGGGATGAGTTGCACTAACATTCCATACAGCAATGCTTCATTAAGAAGAGTTCCGAAAGTAGTGCTTCTTTGGCCCTCCCATTCCCTTCCCTCCTCCAAATCCCCATTCTTAAAGTTCACTTACCATTGCCCAGTTCCCAGGAAATATTGTACTTCTTGCTGGCACTATACTTGAGCAGGCTGAGGGCATTGGAGCTGTTCCAGGAATTGTTGGGATTCCGGCGCAAAGCATTTAGTGCAAAGATGAGATGAAGGCCAGAGCAGTCAGCAAAATTATAAAGTTTGTCTAGAGACCTGGCTGGGAAAAAAACAAATCCAACCTGAAATTCAAATGCAAAGAGGAGCCTTGGCTATATAGGAAGATGCCTAGGGGTAGGACTATATCAAAATACAGCCCTCATATTTTTCAAAGTCTAGTTGTTCTAGAGTTCCATTACTACCCAACCCTTCAATACAATGGTATGATCTGTTATAAAAGAACATACTCAGGAACTCACCTAGTGATTGCTTCATTATAGCAGTTGGGGGAGACAGACACATGGATATATAAGAGTCTACCTTACTATTCTAAACCTTCATTGCATCTCTGCTTTTCTAGTGCTATAGAGTTTGCCAAAGAGTTGTGATTAGCTACTAGAAGAGGAAAGCAGCAATGATAGTGGTACAATTTTAAAGGGGAAATAAACTTGTTGAATAAAGACCAGTAAATATTAAATAATGCCATATTATTATGGTTGGTTGAATAGCTAGAACTTTAGGCTAGATTTGGCATGTTTGTCTACTTATCGGGTCCTTCCAAGGACCTGGGATAAGCAGATGTTGTTTGATAATATTAAAGGCATTGTTTCAGAATATAAGATATTCCAAATAAAGTTATCTTTTGCAATTGGCTCATGGTAATTTTGCCAATGCCGGTGGAATTCAAGTTCCACATGTTTTGGAATTGCACCCAAGATGCCTATTACTATTGGTACTATCATTGGTTTTTTTTTGTCACAGTCATTCTACTTCTATATACAAGTCTTTATATTTTATTATTATTATTTTGATTGGTTACATAGTCAGCTAGATGTTTAGATGGGATTTGGCGTTTTTATCAACCTACTGAACTCTTCCCAAGGATGTGGGGTAGGCAGATGTTGTTTAATGATATTAAAGGTACTGTCACAGAACATAATTGCTGTCTCATCAATATTGACGTTCACAAACATAGTTGTTTCATGGTGTTAAAAGTATTGTTGCAGGATGTAAGCTGTTTCAAGTAAAGCTGCCTTTTGCAAAATCAATTTTATGTTGTTTTTGTCAATGCTGATGATGTTCAGTTGTTCTGAGATTGCACTTGAGGCACCTATAAATACCGTTGTTTCTATTATTATCAAGATTTTGAAGCAGTGACAAACTATTTCCCTAGGCCCCCCAAATTCACAGCACAGTCACTATGAGCAGAAAATATGAGAAATCTCATATAAGAGAGACATCACTCTTTAATTTTCTGGACTGTAATATGTGATTCTGAAATCTGAATTATTGGAAATATTGATGCTTTTGATTTATGGTGCTGACAAAAGTGATTGAAAATATTTTAGTTTGCAAGAACATAAATTCCAATAGTAGATGAAATTAAACCAAGCTATCCACAGGAAGCTCAAATGATGAAGCTAAAGCTTAGTGATTTTAGATATATAACATGCAGCCAGAAATAATACGATTGGCAGGAACATGTAACATGAAGGCAAATGATCCTGATGCTTGGACAAAAAGAAGGCAATCAAACCAGAGGCCAACAGTGGAATGGCTGGACGCTATCAGTGTAACACAAGCTTATGATACATGCATAAACTTATAAAATGTCAAAGAAGCAACTATTGACAAGTGATGTCTACTGGGTTGTAAACAATTGGAAGTGACAATGAAGTAAGATTCATGATTATTTATTAGTTAATGGTTCTGAATTATCTCATGCTGATCGGCACATTTTGTGCCAAACATACATGTCTTATTATGCAAGCTACCATACTCAGCTCAAATGCTTTTGTACATAGAGAAAATTTATCATACTTTGAATATGCCCTGCTCCTCACTTTTTAAAAGCTTTATTATTTTTATTACAATTAAATAATGTTATTATTAATTTGCTTGGCCTAAAGCCATATGGAAAATATCTACCTGCAAAAATATATTTTTTAAATTAAATAGCAGTAAGGATATCCTTTCCTGTTAATGTATCCTATTTATTATGTTTCTGTCGTTAGTTTGCTTATTTACACTATTATAAAATGTGAGAGACCTAAATGTATGTGAATGTGAATGCTTCCTAAAGAAAGCTATGACACATAATGACACAGTATATTTATTTTCAGTAGAGCTTTCTTTCTTTGTAGACTTTGATCCAAAGTACCAAATACCAATAGAAGAGAATATGCATAGCTCAAAACTGAACTGTAGATGCACTGATAATGTTACCTACTCAGATAATCAAACATCTGTAAGCAAACAACCAGACAACACCAAGGACTCCAAAAATTACCAAGTTTATATGTCAATGTGACCCTAGAGGATCATCTTTTTCAAAGACAAATAGGTTTTCCTGTTTCAAAAACAAATGTTAAAGATTGCAAATTATTTTTTCAACAGCTTTTAATTGAATAATTTATTTTTTCAACACTTATTAAACTAAAAACAATAGTAAAAATCTTGGAACCAGTGGGGTTTGTTCTGTAATTCTTCTAGAAATGACCTCAACTTACAGGAAGTAAATCAATGTCATTCTGTCTTAGAGACTAACACTGTAATTTTATTTGTAAAGCTTATTGCAATTTTTCTCTTGTTTTTAAATAGTATCTGGATAAGTCACGATTCTAAGTTGCAAATGAGGACCTGAGGCTAAAACATTATAGGAAAAATACAAGAATTCTTGCCTTGCAAACTTTCAACTTTTTCTATGTCCTCAGTCTATGAAGGATGAAAGTAAGAATGAGCACAATCACCATTAGTATCACTCAGTTGGAGGTGCAAAGCAAGAAAAATTCTCTCTCTAAACACCTTAAGACAATTCTAAAACTTGGAATTTTTAGAAATAATTGCAGAAACAATTATTTGCTTTAGAAGTTATTCTTCCAGTTTGAAGATTATGATTGGCATAGAACTAGTATGCTACTTCATCTACTGTGTTAATTAAACCAAGAAAATAATAAAATAAAATACCTAAACAGAATTTATATCTAACCAGTGAATATTGTGGAACTTTTTTTTTAAATAGTGGTAAGTAAAACTTACTGATAACTTAGTGAATACTGAAGAGACTGCAGTACAATGTGTATTAGAAATCCTCTTCCCACTTCCCCCAAAATAATTCCTGCAGAGAAAACCATGTCCATATAGTCATTCTTTAATGAATTTGCAGATATTGATGGAGCTAAACTGATATCAGAAGCAGCCACAAGAGTCTTTCTAGGCTGAAAAGCAAGTCTGCACACAGCAGGCAATTGGGGGGGGGGGGATCTCTAAGGTGAAAGGTTATGGATGCTAAATAGGCCCAGACGGCTTGTGGTTTGTTTTTTATGGGGCCAAAGACTGGGTCTTCTCCCCTGGGGGAAATCTGTTGTCTCTCAGGTCTCAGTCGCTCCTTGTTACACTAGCCCCCATTCTGTTTAGGTCATGCAATTTCTGAGGAAACCTTGACTTTTGTAAGCATCTGGGGCCTCCAGTTTGCATATGCTCACGTTTTAGCACAGTCAGAGCCAGCTCCAGCTTTTGATAGAAAATCCTAAGAAGATTTTTCCAGCCCAAAACATTATTTTTCTCAGAAAGTTCCATATTTTTCTGGGGTGAGGTGTGGGAGTAAGGAGAGATGCTGCAAACTTTAAGTGGAATCAGGTGCTGTTTTCCTGCAGGGACATCTGGAAAATGTCAAGGTCCTTGGTGTAACAGGTACTGGCAGATGAGCCCACTGCTTCCCACACAAAGCAACCTCTTTCCTTTTGGAATCATACATCCTGTCCTTTGTCCCTGAAACAGAGATCCTTGAGCTGGGTTAAATTACCAGCCACATGCTGAAAAATCAGCATCCATTGGCAGTGCTAATAGGAACAAAAGATGGCATTTCTAAGAAAAATGCAGGCTCAGAATGTGTCACCCCAAGAACTTCTGTCTAAGAACAATGGTAACATTTTATGACCAGGCTCCACCTGCTGTGGCCAAGAATCATTTCCAAGAGGAAGCCCAGAGGATTCCACCTGTGATCATCTAAGTGCTGGGGGAATAGGCATTGCCATAGTGATCTCTGTGATACAGTATTTCCTAAGAAAGAAATGGTGAAAGGAAAAAAAAAATCAGTGGTTGCAAGGAGAAGCTGTGTGTATCCAGCATGGAGCTTCTTTACTTGCTCCATTCTTGTGATGATGATGTATATAGTATGGAGAAATATAGTTGAATGCAGCTTAGAGGGTTCTTTTTCCCTTGGATGTTATGCTGCTACTTTCTGGAGACAGCATTAGTAAAGCAATGCCATATAAAAAGGGACCAGGCTTTTATAGAATAGGATTATCTCTGCAACATCTAATCATACTCCACCCTGATTTTCTTACTTCTCAGGACTTGTATCAGAATAGTTTTGGTGACTCAATAAAATTAAAAGATGTAGATATAGCCTTCAGAGAGGACAACTAGGACAACTCACCATGGGTGACTTGCAATGGCAGTCTCACTACAGCCAACATGCCGCAGGACAATTCAATGCGGGATAACTCAAAAAAGGGACAAGTGAAGTGTAGTTGGCCTTGTCTTGCTTTAGGTTTGAATCTTCTCGGGTTAGAAGTCCTGGGGTGAGGCTGGGGTGAGCCAGAGTGAGGATCAGCCCAACAGCCAAACCATGCAGCAAGCTGTTGAGCAAGTGCATCATACCCAGATAGTCCCTGCATATATAAAGAAGTATTGTATATACTTCTTTACTTTGTTATTCCTTGTTCAGAGTTGTTAGAAATGTGGCTGTCTATAAATATTGTAAAAATAATTTTTTAATATTTATATTGAATGCCATAAGTGTATTGTGTTCTGTTAGTTTTTTCAGAAATCTTATGTCTTTAATACTGACTGAGAGAAAATGCTTTTCTATCACTATGTTCTTGTGTTGGAAA
Source organism: Myanophis thanlyinensis (assembly GCA_017656035.1). NCBI lineage: Eukaryota > Metazoa > Chordata > Lepidosauria > Squamata > Homalopsidae > Myanophis > Myanophis thanlyinensis. Next base: position 3,061 of record JAEANM010013869.1, on the reverse strand, counting down.
AACCCGCCTCTGCTGTTTTTCTGCCTGTTATGCAGCTCCTGAAGGCAATGAAACCCTGTACCATCGTTTTCCTTGTGCCTGCCAGACATTGGGACTACAACATATCTGCAGGGGACTGGATCAGGAAAAAAAATGTTGTATCCAAATAAATGCTAATTTATGCTAATCCACCTGTACGTCCCTTAGAAATTGGATTTTGTCCATTCTGTAGTTTAAAGATACAGCTTACCCTAAATTGTTTTCTTGTTTTGTTCCCTCTTTTCCTTTTAAATAAATTTCAGTTTTTGTATTTTTTTTTAAATAAACTTGTCCACATTTTCATGATGTCCATTTGCACTATTTTGAACTTCAATATTCTATTTCTTTCATGTATCTCATGATTGTCAGGATGTATGTCTAATAGCTCTCTTGTAATAAGATGCTACAAGTAGAGGAAATAGGATGGACTATAAAATATGATATAGACATTTCTGAATACATATATCTTTGTGTGTTAGCTGAGAAGTTATTGAGAGAGCCACAGATTCACATCTAAGGCTATAATGGTTTTATTACAAAAGTATTACTACTATTACTGGACCACGGCCTATTCGGAATTGGGCCGTGCAAATGGCTGGCTGGACTGTGCGCACAGTTCAACTTGCATGAGTGGCAGGCTGACAGACACACACAAATATGCACACCAGCCTGCCACTGCGACCTGGTTCCAATCTCCACCTGCAGCCAGGCCGCCAAGAACAAAGGTTGGGGACTGCAGCTTTAGGAAATTCTTGGTTTGCTTTCTTTAAAGGCAGTACTTCTCAGTAGGAAGATCTATTCATTGCTATCCAGGCCAATGCTATTTTAAAAAAATGTTAAGCTTTACTCTAAAAGTCATTTCCCTCCACATATCCTGGGATGTTTCATACAGAATTTTTTGCTTAGTTAAAAAATTGTGTACTTGCAATGATATGTCAAAATATAGGACCTGTCTGTTGTGTTGTATCTGATGACTGCTTCTCACAGAAAAGTTATTACTCTGATGTTTCCTTTTTATCCCTGAGTGAAAAATATGAATGTGAATTAATTCAGCCCTAGGGCTCTGTAGGAAATGGAAAAATAGCTTAAAAACAGAGAAACCAATTCTCCCTTTATATCTCGATGCAAAGAGCTAAATGGTATGCCTTGAACCCACTTCTTGTAGGAGTTCCTTAGTACAGAATGGATTCTAACACAAAAGGGCAATAAGAAATAACTTATATTTCTCTCTTTCTCAAGGACCTGATATGCAGAGGAATAGGATATGAATGTTATCAATTTTTTTCACCATTTAAAAGCTGAACTGGCAAATGTAACAGTGGACACTTTCACTCACATTTTTTATATTGATTCAGAAGTAGCTTTGGATGCCAGCATTCTTAGAACATGGTTGTATTTGAAATAAATACTTTTGTCTTCTGGTTCCACATTATCTGAAAGTGAGCAAAACTGCCCTTTCTTTTGCAGCAATATAGACTGCTTTTCCATTAATGGGAACTCCTCACTCACCAGCATCCTGACTCTGAACCTCAGCATCTGTTCCTGCTCCTGTCTGCAAGCACAGGATTACACATTTGGAAGTGCTTCAGGAGCAAACATGAGCACAACACCTCTCTGCTATTTATTAAAGCATGCATGTCTTTTTTCAAACTATGTGTAAGCCTGAAAAAAGATGGATCTGCTTTTAAAATCACATTAAAGATGCATTGATTTAATTATTAGCTTAAATTAGTTCTTTCATTAAATTTACTTTCATGATGTCTGAAATATTCCTGTGGAATCATTTTGGAAGACTGTATGTTTTGATTCAATTCCTTTAGTGGTTGTTATACATGTACAGAGATGGTTTAAACCCCTTTGGATTGGCCCTGCTTTGACACTTCGTGAAGAGAATGCATCATTTTGGTACTCAACATAAAGACTGAGACAGATTGCACTGCTTTGCACAGACCTAATAGGAGCACAGATAAACAGTTATTTCAAATGAACAACTGGAAATGACTGTGGCAATGGAGAAGTATCACACAGGAACTTTAAAAATGAAAATTAGAAAGTAACATACATAAATAATTTTGCTTACATTAATTACATCATCCATAATCCCAGTATCTTGATCTCACAATTCACTACTATTCATCACTCCTAATTATTTAGAACTACAAAACCAAAGGTTCACCAAAAGCAATGCAATTACCATAATGTGCTAGTTCCAGGATATAAGATACTTATTCTAGTAAATATAGAATTATAACAAAATTCTGATTTTAGCATAAGTATCTAGCATTTTCAACTAGACCTAATCATCATTAATTAAAAAAAGTTATGAAATGTTTGATTAAGAGGTTCTATATACAATTCTTTCAAAACCACCTCCCTGTTTTTCCTCTATATTGAGGCCAGACTAAGAAATAATGTGTTGCAAAGCTACCACTCTCTGCCTCTACACTCATAACTGTTCTAGATATGCAGTTACCAAACAATACTTCTAAGCTGTCAGGGCTTACTTGCTTGCTCTCTTACAGAATGACTGGTTTATGTGGCTGTAAGATCCGCTGTCTGAAAAGCAGCAAAATCTATTATGTGTTTCTAAGCAATGACAGCTGGCACTGCAGTGCTATAGTTTATGCTGGCTCTCATATAGCTTAGATCAGCCGCTCTTCTCTAAGCACCTTGGTCTTTCAGAAAACATGGTTTTTGGAATGGTTTAAAAGCATTTCCAAATACACAAGAAGTACTGTATCTGCTCTTGAACTTATAAAGGCATTTCAAAATAAGAAATAAAAGCACAATCTGAAGATAACAGCCTTCTCTTGACCAAGGCTTCTGTTGATCAAGACCTATACACAGGTCAGAGACCCTCTAATAAATAAATAAAGGTTAGTCCTGGATCAAAAATCAAACTAAACAATGCATGGTGATATTGAACCAGGGACAGGTGAGTTTACAGATGTTGTTAATGGATTTCCCCTAGCCCAGGGGTGGGCAATTACGGCTCCTTCATGACTCGTGGACTTCAACTCCCAGAATTCCTGAGCCAGCCATG
>JAEANM010013868.1:0-14224 GCA_017656035.1 Myanophis thanlyinensis | reverse complement strand
GGATAACGAGGCCGGATCCAGGGTGGGCTTCTTGAGAAGAGGTCTCACCACCGCCTCTTTCAAGGCGGCAGGTAAGATACCCTCCCTCCCTTAACTTTTCAAACCTCCTCTGAAGGAACTACCGAACTGAATGCAGAAATGAAGTTTAGTCTTTGGGATATCCAGATATAATTGGGCAGGATTCTTGCCTGATATCTTGGGGAATGTTTACCAATTAGTATGGACAATGCCAAGCTAGGTGGCTCAGTAATCAAACTTGATACAAGGCCCTTCCTATGGACATGTATGTGGGCTAGCAGCTGTCCTTGATAAATATCTCTTAATTGAAAATGAGAATAGAAATTAATGTCCTGTCACAGAGGCTTTGCTTGTCACTGCCCTGACAATGCTAAATTGGTTTTGAATTAGCTTTTTTTTTTTTTTTTAGCAATGAACGCTTCATATAATTGATGATTCTTGGATATTTCAATTATTTAGATAGCATTATCAAGTGGGCTATCTATGTAGGCTTACAGTATTCTGAAGCTTGAAAAACTTTGCTTTTACTGGTTCATTAAATAGCATTTAACTTGAAATCTATTGTGAAAACAAACTGGCTTTTTCTGCATTGCAAGACAACTGAGGGAAATTAATTATCAGGGTCTGGTGTTATTTCTGTCCTACTCCCTGCTTCTCCCTTTGCCAATTCCATTTATTGTTAAACAAGAATTTCTTGTCATCTTCTCCTGAAATGTTTTATTCTTTGGCACAATGCCATGGCAGTCTATTCACCATTACACAGCAAACACTTCAGTCTCTGATTAGTCACCCCTATCCCAAGGACATGTATTTATCAGGTGGCATTTCTTTAACTGTGGTTTAGGTTACTTTGCTCTGAATCCAGTTAAATTGCCTGGGAAAATTCTCTCATTTGTACCCATTGACAATGTCTGTCCTTGGTGTAAGTGGTACATCTCCAAGATACAGGATTTTCTTTTTATCTGCTAACACTGTCATACTTCACACTCTTTGTTTTATTGGTGTATGAGAGGGTTAAGCTCCTGAGTCTCAGAATAAAATTGAAGGAACCTTTATTTATTTCATTCCTTGCTTTTTGGAAATTTCAGCCAGGAAAAATTGTCTATAGTGATACCATGATTAAAAGCCTAGGAAATGAGAATTGCCAGGAAAATTATATTCCCAGGATTATTGCTGGCTAAGGTTTGCGATATAGACAATTCTGGAATGTGATAATGATGATAAAATTAGGGGGGTGACCCTCAGCATAATCCCTACTTATCCATACTCTCTAGAAATTCCCTCTTCTGATACATGTTTGATGTGTAGCAGACTAGATCTGAAGATGCAAGGCTGAAAGAATAGTGTGACTTCAGGAGTCTTCTGCACAACTGGCAAAAATGTTTCCATATCAAAACAAAGGCATTTATTTGTTTGGAATCAGCAACTGTGTGAATGTTACCGGTATGTCACTTATTTTATCCAAATTCCTCAGAGTGACTCATATCCTTAGATATCCATGTATATGAAATACTTTCATGTTCTGTGTGTGTTTATGTCAGTTTTCACTGTTGTTGCTGTTGTTGGCCTCACTTCCCTTGTTGGGAGAGAAAGTGTTTGCTTATCAGCAAATTAAAGGATGCAAAATTCTGTAATATTTAGATATCACAAACCTTCATGTATTTATAAGCACTGAGCTGATGCCAGTGAAACCTGTGGGTGAGGAATAAGTAAGAGTACGGTTACCATATCTGTATTTCAGAAATACAAGCAACAAGCTGGGAGCAAAAAGATACAGAAAACGGCAATTCTCTATCTGGATTTTTGCAGTCTAAATTTAGCACCCCCATCTTTTCAGTTGCAGCATTATTAAAGGCCTTATTGCATTGTGATTTCTCTCCATTGGTGTCTTCAGTTTATACCTTAACTTTCAAGGAGTTCCTCAGAGGCAATTGCCTGATCTCCAAATTTATGAAAAGCCTTGCTCATGAGAAAATATATACAAGCTGAGATGATTCAGTATGGGGATTTTTAGATCCTATATTGATCTATTACAACTCGTTGTTTTACCTCAGGTTTTAATGTCATCAGTTACGTTTTTTTAAAAAACGGATTTGTGTTATATTTAGAAGCTGCCTGATCTGCAGGAATGAGAGGAGAGGGTCTAAGAATAATATGAGCCTGCTCTTCTCCAGGGCCCTGAATTACAGCTCCCATCGTCTCCAGGCAGCCATTGGCATAATGGGAGATTGTAGCCCAGTACTTCCAGACCACAGCAGGATAGAAAACGCTGCTCAGAGAGAAAACCAGATCAGAGAAAGGATGCTTTATTGCCATGGCCTGTTTTTAAGTGGAGGAACTTTTTCAGCTTCACACTGTTGGAAGGGAGTGTGAGAAGAAACTTTCCAGCAACAAGCCTAACTCACTTTTATGTTCTCTTTTTCATTAATTTTTTTCCCATCCTGTCATTTCAAATGCCAAGATTTTTTGAAAGACGATAACTTTTCAGCGTCAGTAATCGCTCTTCCATCTGGTCCAGCCTGCTGCTTCCAAATCTGCGTGTTCTCAGCTGTGGAGCATTCAACTTCCTGCTTGTCTTCCTCTTGGAAATAGAGATGCCAGCAGAAGTTAAATTGTAACAGCCTGGTGGGGAAGCATCTTTCAGTTCAGCTGAAACATTAGAAGAGGCAATATTTAGCACTCCACCATCTTTTTTAAAAAATAAACCAAAGGTTCTTCCTTGTAACAGAAAGACTGCCTTTCCTCCCTTCACTTTCTATATTAAAAAAAAAAAATATAGAAAAAAACAAAAGAAGCCCTTATCCTATTGCTGGTAGCATGAATAACCTCATCACTGCAGCCCTCCACACCTCACCTTATACAAGTTTGAAGCAGGAGGTGGGGGAGAGGGGGACAAATATTCCATTCTTACATACCTGATTGCTGTGAGGGATTTTGAATTGCACAGCAGAAAGAGCAAGCAAAATAAAGTTGCCCGGTGATCCCGGAAGTGAACGAGATAGAGAAAAGAAACCAAGTTATCTTTTTCTTGGCGTGAAAGAACATTGTTTATATAAGAAGGTGTCAGTAGAAAGGGTGGGCTTAGAGCCTCCTTAAAAACACAGAATTTAAATGCAGCAGATGAGCCCATAATCAGGTCCACCTGATTGTTCTTATCAAATGTTACATTCCAGCTGTAAAGGCTATGCTATAATTTATCATACTTTTGTAAATCTGATATACTGTTTCAGAGAATATATGAGTTTTAACCTTGTTGATTTGGGGCTCTGCTTTCTGTTGAGGAGCCCAGTCATCTCTATGGTGTACATCCAAAAAACAACCCCACTTTGTTACATCTTCCTCAAATTCCTTTGGTTCCTAATATAAGTGGGCATTTTCCCCACAACACTGGTTTCTGCTTCCTATGTTAAATGAAGCATAGATTTCTTATGTCTCAAAACCTAAACTGGGCCATGTGTACTTCAGCAAAATGTTTTCCCCACAGAGTTTAATGAAACCTTGGAGGGTTTTATATATACAGTGTCACACTGAAGAACACAAATGTGTATATTTCTGTTGAGAAGTATTTTTTTTTACTTTAACAGTGTATGTCAGTGGTGGTGAACCTTTTATTTACCGAGTGCCGAAAAGTATGCTTTGTGCATGCCATCTGCACTTGTGTGCAGCTCCTCCATGTTTGCTGCATGTGCAACCATACCATCTGCGCATGCATGCAGCTTTTGCACATGCAATGCATCACTTGCCCAAGAAAAAACATAAAAAGTGGAAAGTGGTTAGAAAAATATTAATTTAATCTGTTAAAATCCATTTTAGCTTTCTTCTTATAAAGTAAATGATGACATGGTGTTATATGTCATGTGTTGTTGTCCATCTGAGATTGTATTTACCTACTTTTGAGACCTGCTAAGGACCAGGTAATTTTTACTATGTCGTGATATGTAAAACTTCTTTTTCTCATGACTGCATGTTAGGCTCAATTCCTGTTGCAAAACAAGGAGATTTCTCTTTCTGTCCCTCCCTGCTGTTATATTGCCTGCACACTTCAGTGAAGAGGAAACTTTTTGTGTATACCGGGGAGTCCTAGTGAAATCATGGAATTGGCTTGAAAAGCATAATTTACAGTGTTCGGCAGAGCTATGTGGTCTTCTGGTCAGAAGCAAAGAAATGGCCAGGACCTTATAGTGCAAACTTTGGGACTTTCAGGCTCATATGAATGGACAGCTGGAGGAGAGGGGAGGAATCTGTGTGAAGAGAAAGAGTCCTGCTATACTGATTTCCATACGCACACCTTTTCTAAGGCTATCAGGTCTGGGCTATTAAAAGTCTAAACGACAGCAGCTGGGACCATCTGAAATTTTGTGGATCTGCTTGTTCTGTCTCTTCAGTAAAACTCTTTTTAAATGGCTTTGTTTTGTTGTGATATTGTTTTTGTCCTTTGCTCTTAGGTAATTTTTTTAAAGCCTGGTGCAAACATTTTTATATTGTTACACATTGCAACATAAACTGGCTTCTAATTTCAATTCTTCTCAAGGAAGAGGATCACTGAGAGAATGAATTGATGGCTTGAGTGGTAGGGGGCTCTTGAACTAAGGGAAGCTCTAACTTCCTACCTATGAACTTTCTCATTTGTGTTTGACAGTTGCTGCCACTCCTTCACTTCCTTAATCCCTGTACTTCCCAGAGGATGCCCCTCCTTCTTGTTCCTACGCCTATCTATTTTCTCCGAGAAGGCAATAAACAAAAAATAATTGCAAGTTGAAAGACGAATAGTAAAAGTGAAGGACTTAGTAAGAGTTTCAGTCCCAGCTCTACAGGGTTATTGCCAACATTACTGGGTCTCTGAGATCATGTCCAGGGATGTGCATATTGTGACATCATTAGGCAGTTTCCCCATCTCTATGTATCTTAATATTAATGTGTAGACCTATCATCCTGTGTCAGCAGAATACTACATCGTGCTAATTTTGCACTAGATTGATATTTCTGTGTTAAAAACAAACTACCCACTCTATAAGCCAGGTATGTGGTCTCTTCCTCAGTCCAAACCATAGAGGCTAGCTTCCAATGAATAGATGGAGTAAGTCATGCTCATAGTAAATGTTAGCTAATAGGTACTTGCCAGATCCCTGTGTTGGAGTATATTGTCACCCACCCTTTAATGAAAGTGTCGTTGGTCATTTATTTAGCAAGCGTTGTGCAAGATAAAGAGGAAAACACAATTTTAACAGTGGACAACTATAGACAACTTCAGCTTCCATTATAGGAGGCTGGGAATGGAATAGTTAGTGAGCATCTTCATAGCAGGTTAAGTGGGATGTGAGAATGAGACTAAATGCTTATAGGTAACAACAGTAGGGATAACAGAGACAGACTATTTTCTAACCTTCTATCCTCTTTCTGCTTTGTTACAGTAATAAAGGGAAAGAAAAATACCAATGTATGGCTAGGGATTCTGAATGGGCTGATTGATCATTAGATGTTTCATGTGGAGCTGTACAGTTGGTGGTGGTGGTGAACCATCTGTTATTTATTTTAAACTTAGCATGTCATCCACAGGTTCCTTCTATTCACAACTAACCTAAAGAGCATTCCTAGAAACAAACTAGGGATGTTCTTTCGTGAACTATCAAAGTCTACTTATTGGATGATGCTGTAAGTTTTAAAAAGCTATGGCTTGTAAACAAGCAATCTCATTATGTTTCTTCTTAAGGGCGGGAGTCCTTTGAGGGACTCTCTTGAATCCTTGATTTAATACAGCAGGGTACTTTTTATATTCTTGTTCTTCTAGGTTTTTTAGATGGTAAAAAAGCCTTTTGTGTTCCTTCGGAAATTTAGGTATCTGGCTGTGCTGAATGTATGTTTTTGTTTAAACCTAACCTTCTGAAAGGTTGTAGAAATGTTGAAGTGGAGAAGATCCTATTTTTAATATCTAGTAGAAATATCAATTGATGCAAAGGAGCTGCTTGTAAATGAGAAGCATGGGGAATGTGTTATGTTTTAATGGCTGGAAAAGAACAATAATAAGGGAAGCTGCCCCCAAAGGAGGGGGGGGGGAAGAGGCATAGATCAGGACAGATTTTTCTAAGCTGATGCCTTCCTGATGGGTTCCTGATGGCTCATGATTCCTGCAGTCAGTCTACATGACAAGTGATGGGAGTAATCATTCATCCCCAGGTTAAGCCAAGCTCAGTTAAAAGATGGAGAGAGAAAAAATTAGAGACTGTTCATTTCATTCCCCATCTCATCCTCACCTCTAGAATACTCCGGTACTTCGACGAATCAACTGAACTTGACATTAAAGGAGAGGGAGGAAACTTCCTGTTTCTGGAAACTTCCTGTAATCATATAACTGAACAGTTTTTGAGATTTCACGATGCTTTCAGTTTCCTAATTAGGACATGCTTAAAAGGGAACAGTTGGCATTCCCGTTGGTGAGGGCCATGTGTTACCTGCAGCCGGCCAAGTCGAGAATGAGACTGATTTTTCTCTTACCTACGTTCTGCAATCGGCAGCTGCTCCGAACAGGTGCTGGCTCTCTTTAGAGCAGATGGCACCAAAAGTGAGTTTGTTGGCAAGGCCGCTGCAAAGCATCCCTTCTTCTCACACATATTGATGTGTATACAATGTGTCACACTCAGTCAGACCCATTTTTTTTGTTATAGAGCACTTCAGTTTGCAATAGAAGGCTAGTGAGAGGAAGGCTGATAACTATTGTGATCTAAGAAGGGTTGTAGTTTAAGGACAAGACCAAATGCTTTCAGACTTTTCCTACTATGACATCCAATTCGCTTAAAGAAACATGCATTGATGGGCCCTTAATAAGCAGTCAAATATCTTTAGATTTATATTGAAGCTTGAGTATTTTGATTTTTTTTAAAGAGGTAGTGCAGATTATTCCAATTAGAGATACTTTCTTCAGCAAACAGACATCAAAATTATGGTCCACTGAGATTGGTCCTAGAGTGAAGTAGGCAACTCACCCTGGGTAATATTGATTGTAGCTTACTTGCTTTGCCCAATTCCCCCTTTCCCACATTTTCTTTTAAATCAGGGGACTCCAAGTTTTTGGCTTGGCAGCCCAGCAGTAGGAGAAGGGGGAAACTGGGCCATGCAAGTGATGGGCAGGAACACAATGCGCAAGCAGCAGGCCATCCCGCTTGCTCATCTGTGTGCAGTTCAACTGGTGCAAGTTGACCCTGCATTTATGCACGCGTGCTGGCCCACTGCTCACGCAGCCCGGTTGGGGACCCCTTTTTTAAATGATACATGCCTCTGCCCTTTCCTATACTCAAAAAGCAAGATATTTGGTCAAGTAAAAAAACAGTGATGTATTAATTTCTATTATCAGTCTGTGATTTCTATCTTTGACATCCATTAGTGGGGATCTTATAGAATTTGGTCTTTATGAATTGTGATGTGAGCTATATTGTTTTATGAGGTTAGAACAATTCTTAATTCAAGAAATATTCTGGAAGTTTCTGTCTTTTTGTCTTAAATGTATTTGTAAATTTGTATATTTAGCTAAAATATGGAAAGAAATATGTTTCCAGTGAGAATATATATATAGAAGTGACATACTCATATACAGATGTTTTATGCTGAATCCTTTTTTAAATTCCCCATTGCAGTGGGAATTGGATAGAATTAACTTCAGGTTGAACAGAGATGAAAGTCACAGCCCATAAATAGCCATAAAGAGACTGATTTGCCCATCATTAGCTGTCAGTTGCTTTCTCCCCTCAATGAGAAAATTTAAACCTGGCAAAGGAGGCTAGATGATGATTGGCTGCATATTCAAGTATCTGCTTATGCCATTTATTAGTAGTCAGCAATAGTAAGTAGTACAGGAAATGCCTGATTCTTCAGACAGTCAATGCATTGGACAAAACGTTATTTAAACTGCAATTCCTCATATAATGGACTGTTTGTTTGTTTTGTTTTTTCAAGGCAGTCAGACAATATATAGACAGATATAATATATGTCAATTTACTTCATGTGTATAATTACATAAATGATATTTTATGTCATTTGTGCCTGTTTATTTACATATGCAAATGACATAACATTGATGCAATAGATGTAAGTACACAATTACTCAGATATGTAAAAGATGTCAGTAACATGATTTTGGATGCAGTGGATGTTCAGATTGAAAAGATAGCCTATCTGCACCAAATGGTATATTAAACCAAGGTTTAACTTCTAGTCACTAGCATGGGGAGGGGAGGAAGGGGAGCAGTGGTGGTATTCAGCCTGGTCGCACCAGTTCTAGTGAACCAGTAGTAGTGATGATGTTTGGCCCTTACCCTTTCCTGTCCTATATCCCCTTCTTCTTTTTTCTTTTTGCTCACCTGAATAGTGTAGAACAGTTGTTTGCTCACCTGAATAGTGCAGAACCTCCGCAGCCCTCCTACTCATCCGGGCTGCCTCTGGTAAGGAAATCTTGCATTATAGAAGCCGCACAGCAGCGCACACCAAACTGGGAGTATCCCACCACTGAAGGGGAGGCATTGTGACATTACAATGTAACTTCCACCCCCATTTTTGTATATGTCAAGAACAGACTTTCCTTTGAATAGTGCTTGCTTTGTCATTCTGATGAGTCAGATTCTTCAAGTGCCTCTGCTATAGGTTGGAGGTTTTACTATATCAAGTTTAAATATCAGCTAGGAGAGAGTAGCTAGCTAATCTTGATTGATGTCAAAAGACTGAGCTCTCTGGTTAGCACTGAAATGGGAATCCAGCAGGATATTCCTGGATGGTAGGCTCAATTGGGGAATTGAAGTACTATCCCAAAAGGTAACAGTGGCAAACCACTGACGTCAAGCTCATTTTCCACAATCTTTAAAAAACTTCAACACTGCTTTATAATGAAAACACCCAAGCAAAGAATTAAAAGTGATAACCACAAAAGAAAAGAAAGCACAGCCCAACAGACACATGTGGGATTTTTGTTCTCTCCTATGGTGCTGAAATTTCTGTTGAATGAGATATGTGTGGGTTGGCCTTGGTCAATGCTGTTCTTATTCCTATTATAACGTAATAGAAATAAGAAATAGTGTTTATAACATTGTATTGTATTTTAATGTCTTGCTTTTTTATTTCTGCAAATTGTAACTTGTCCTATGTTATTTACTGAACTGAACAGAATATATTTCTAATAAATAAATCTGGTTAATTAATCTGCTTTTTGAGTTCATATATTACACAAACCCAGAGACTAACCTATACAGTTTGATTTTGCTTAACATGCTGAGTTACAAAGAAACCAGCCAAGTTACTGCTAATCAATTTAATGTGTCGTGCAAATGCATATGATCAATCTTTGACCATAGGTTGTGTGCATGGAGCTGACTTTCTGATTTCACTGCCTGTTGCAGGGTGGCATGCACTGTCTTTTCCATAGCAGAACCCCATATAAGGGCAAACAACCTAAAACACCACCCTTTGTGACACAACTGCACAATCCTTTTGTAACACATTCAGGATTAAGTTCAGATTTAGTAGTACTGTATAGAGCCATCAACCACAAAAAGTGTGTGAGTTTTGCCTGCTGATCATCTCAAGGGAGCATTCAGCATTTTCAGGTGTTCTGGCATAACCATTAACTTTAAAGTATTCACTGTAGCATGATCTAAACATTCAAAAGCATTGCTGTTATCAATGAAGCATGGATAAACCTCTGTCTTATGGTGGCCATCTGATCTCATGCCCCTTTTTTGAAACCCATGTATTCATTTAGTAATTTTCTCTCCATTGTTCTTTGTAAGATCTTCAGTAACTTGTTTATATAATGATTTACAAAGTGTTAGTAATTTATCTGTTCTCTTGTATGTTTTTTTCTTCTGCACAAATATATAGACCATTTTCCCCCTAATATCTAGGCCACACTGTTTTGTTCCCTAGCTACCTCTTGGCACAGAACTGTTAATACTTTAGCTACCTCTTCTCATATAGCTACAAACAATTTGGTAGTGCTTTCTGTTTGACAGCTGGTCTATTGCCTTTCATACCTCACTTTTTAGTAGTCAATTTTGAATATGTCCTGTCTCTACGAATGTTTCCATCATTCTACAATCCTGCCTATAAAAGTACTTTTATCTTTTTCTGCAGTTACCGCAAATTGTACTTATTCCCAATTAACTATTTTCGATTTTTAGTCTCTAATTTATCCTGGAATAATGGTTTGTGTAAATTTTTATTTGCATCTTTTCTTTTGTATTATTTATAAATGCATTGTGCTTCTTTTTACAGTTTTTAGTACTGGTACTTTTAATATTTTAAATTGTTTTGCGGTCCACCAAGGGAAACTCTGGCCATCGAGTTGATGGAAATTATTTTTCATCTGGTCTTGATAGGTGCATGCTCTGCAAAGTGCGGGAATGGAGAGAATAACAATAGTTTTTATTCCTTTGCTTAAATTGAAGCAGTTATAACATGGGATGCATAGGGAAGGAAGTGTTTATTGTGTGTCTGTCAACTGAAGCAGTTAATACACAGAGCTATCTAAAAATGGAATTCCCCTCTTGCTTTGTAGAATATGTATAACTTGAACTCCTTGCTTCCCTTTTATCAGTTTCATACCTCACTGCAGGTTCTTCTTTCACGACCTTGTTGCTCTGAAGTCACTGGTATCTAAACCAGGTTATGATATAAACCAGGCTCAGGTTTATGTTTAAAGGCTTCAGTTAGCACCTGATCTGAGAATGCCTCAGATCTGGAATGTGTTAAAAGACCATATCCACTTCGTACTATCAGATATACAGTACATAACGATTCTCAAGCAGAACTCTATTCCTTTGGCATTCCCATGCAGTTTCTTGTCAACAGTAGAAAAGTGGCTGCTTATGCCTTCAGGAGGGATTTTTTTTTTCAATCCTCCACTTTAAGTTATATCATTGGGATTTTCTGGAGTGGTCCTCCATTCCAGGGGTCTCCAATCTTGGCAACTTTAAGCTTTGCTGGCTGAGGAATTCTGGAAGTTGAAGCCCACAAGTCTTAAAGTTGCCAAGATTGGAGACCCGTGCTCCATTCAACTATTAACCAGATTGAACTCTGTTTACCTTTTCTAGAGTCAGTCAAATTGTGCTCGTCCAAACAAGGAGCACAATCGGGAGCGTCAGCACTAACATTAAAAGGAACCATTAAACAGAATCTTGCCAGACTGAAAATATTTCTCCCATCCTCTTTTTAGCTTCCAGGAAACTGCCTAGGATCCCTTCTGAAATTTTTCCCATGCTTTCCCCTCATCTATGGACTGAGTTCCCTTTGTTGTCCTGGTTGTAGGTCTTCTTCTTTTTTTGTCTCCCAAGGTCATTTCCACATACTGTACTATCACAAGTTGGCTAAGTGCCGATTCCTTCTGAGAAGTTTGCATTCAAGCGTACCTTAATCTTCTTTGTTTAAGCTTAGATTCCTGGGGGTTTTTCCCTCCACATCACATTCATTCAAGCCAGGGGAAAAAGAACTGACCAGAAGGGCTTTGTGCATTTCCTTGCTCCCTGGGCACCAAAGACCCCCATGCCAGCCTGGTTTTGCTGTTCATTTTAAACAAACAACTGGAGTCGAGGCAACCAGATGAGGCTGACATCTGTTTCTTCAACTCTTGCCAAGTCATTGCTTTTTCCATAGCTAGCATGGATGAGAGAGGCTACCGATGCCAAGTTCTCTTGGAAAGGCACAGTACATTCTTCACGTCTCTCTCTGTCTCTCTCTCCCTCTTCCACTGGTTTTGTTCCTTTCCTCCAGTATGTGAAGGAGTGCATATGAAGCTGTTTGAAAAAGTGCAAATAACGTCTTAAAGGGCTGGCTCTTTTAGTGAGGAAAAGAAGAGCCCAAGAGATGATCTAACAGCCCTCATGAGGAGATCATGCCACAAAAGAAAACAATTTCTGCCAAAGAGGAGTATCCGTAAGCACTGAAGGATAAATTAGGTACAGATGAAGGGCTTAAAATTGTAAGATAGCAAATTCTGGGAACACAACCTTTAAACAGTTGCTGAAGCACATTCTCTCTGCACAAATTAAAAATACACACACACACACACAATTCACTTTTCAATGAAGGACACACACAGAAAGCTGCTTCACGATAGCAAGACCAATGAGCCAAGTAGCTCATTGGTGCTCCTCAGACAGACTGAGTTTCTCAACAGTTTCTCAAGGAGAAGATGACCTATAGAAGTGACTATAGGATTGCTGAAAAACTCCAATGGAAGGAATTATTTCAAGATTTTGCCTTTTTTAGTGGAGGGGAATTTAACCGAAGTATGGAATGCCAGTGAAACTACAGGCTACTGGAAAAATTATTGTACAGTAGAGGATTAGACACTCACCCCCATGGCTACCTTATAGCTAAATTAATTTAAGAACCATATACATTACCCATGGCAACATTTTCAATGAGTTATTTTTCTTTTAAATTATTTTTAAATTGATTCTCTGTCATCACATTTAATAAGAACCCTAGATGTTTAAAGGCACCATTTCTACTTCAAGTACTATAGATTCTTCTTAATTTTTGATAGCTGAAAAAAGTTGCATAATGTGAACTTTAATTTTGTACATAAAAGAATTGTCTGAAATTCTGACTGGTTCATGGAAACCATAATCCAATACAGATATTTTAGTAATCATTTTGCTAGCAGATCACTCTGAGGAAGAGCATGGAAATCAGCTAGCTCTAATATGTTCTTCACATCGAATAAAAGTCCCAATTTTATTCAATGCCAAGAACATATTTGCAAACTAAGATTGAAAGTTGATCCAGCAGCATGGGGATTTATGGACTTTTATCTGTTAGGAAAATTATAAGCTGACAGAATCTTTTCTGCCAGCTGGATCTGGACGATGAACCAAATTGCATCTCCAATCTTAAATGATGGGTCCCTAGGAGAAGAGACTTCGAACTTTCCAAAACCATATTATATTATTCTACATATTACTCAAAAGCTTGAGTGCAATCCAGCTTCATGCAAATTCTCCTTTTTACCTCCCCAATCCACTGAAATCTGGCATCAAAGCACAAACTCATTTAATTGGTATCAAAATTAAAGCTAGGCTGCCAGAGTAGGCAGTTCTGAGAATCTGAAAGTTAAAGTTTACATGTCTCAAGGATGCCCAGCTGGGAAAAGTTTCCCTTATATTTGTGCATCTTAATGGTAAAAGCCGTTATCAGGTTATTATAGAATTTACAGAATAACAGGGTTGGAAGGAATTTTGGAGGTCTTCTAGTCCAACCCCATAATCAAGCAGAATTTCTTTCTGTTCCTTCTAGAGGAAGCAAATATACTGTACATATACAGAATTCATCCAGTTTTCTAATTATCTCAAAACTTTGGGTGCTTATCACCCCATTTCTTGTTTTTGTAAAGTGGCATAATGGGTTGAATGAAAAGTAACCCCTTTAATGTTGCATATTGACAACAGTACTAATGTGATATTTTCTTTAGTGCATGCTCTCTCACTTCATTTCAGGGGACTTGCTGTTAGAAGCTTCTATCTTTTCTCCAAATTGAAGGAATACTCCCATGTGTATCTGTTTCTTGCAAATGAAAAGGTGGAAATGACTGTCAGGATCTGACTGAAGAAACAGAATGTTGAATTCTTTGACATTGCTTTAATTGTCCGTTGTAAATAGTATGTGGTGAATGGTAGCAATTATGTAGAAAAGTAAATACTGGTAATAAGAGAGCTCATTCTAAGGCTTATTTTCCCATTTCATTTCTTAAAATATCCCCATTTAAACTAAAGTTATGGAGATGAATGTTTTAGTTTTCATTCAACCAAAATATATAGGAAAATATTTTACTGAGGATCATCTTTTTTATTATTAGTAATAGGAAAGTACTAATACTCTTCACATTTTATTTTAAGTCTCTTTGCAAGACCTTTGTGAGGCCTGTAATTCTCCTAAAACTATCACAGAATCATTTTTTCCTGTTGTCTTTAGGTCCTTTGTGCAAAGTTATAGATAGATATATAATATTCATATTTCTATAATTGTATCTTGTCACCTGCAGAAGTTTGGGCTCAGGAATATTGATTAGATTTATAATCTGAAGAAAGCTATTCAGATTAACTAATCCCTGATTTTTGACTACTATAAAGCAACATATCTCCCCTTGTACAGTGAGTAGACCAATGTCATCCAGGGAGCTTCTAATGAGTATGGATTTGAATTTGAGTTGCCCACTCCTAAATTAAT
>JAEANM010013867.1:0-14225 GCA_017656035.1 Myanophis thanlyinensis | reverse complement strand
AAGGTCCAAGATCAAAGTAAGTGGTATCTTGAGTTAATTTAGACCTTGGAGAATGGGAATAATATCAGTTTGCATACATTTGAAAAACAAATTCTAATTTGAAGAGGTCTACTATGAATGCTTAGCTTAAGGATTCAGTTGATATATTTCTTTTCTGGAATATATCTCATGAATATATGCAAAGGATTGTTTATATTCTAGTACTTAAATGTAAAACTTTCAGTTAATGTAAGTCAATTAATTGTACATTTCTATGCTACAGAAATTATAAAATAATTCTATATTAATTTTAATGTTCCTGAATTTTTGCAGGTGACTTTGAAGCATTTATATTATAATCTCAATTTTGAGCACTATTCCTTGGGATATGGTTGGTTTTCCTTTTTCTATTTTGCAATTGGAAAACTATGCATTTCACATAAAAAGCAACGTAGTGCTTGTCACAAGCATTTTTTAAAATGCCACTTTGTAAGTAATAAGCACCTATTACTAAGTGATAGGCAGCAGTCAAGAGAAAAAAAGCATGAAAACATGGGGTAAAATGGACCTAAATTATTGTTGCAGAAAACCTGTGATTATCTCCTCCTTCATCACTTTTTGTTCATAACTGTTGAGACAAAGTTGGGTTTTGGAAAAGAAACATATATAAATGAGACATATAATATCCATGCACATATTTTGTTCTTCTATATATTCAGTACAGTTTTGGCCTCAAAAAGTAGATGTCATATAATATTGAATATGGATTTTGAAAGACAGTATTTGTATAAATGCAAATACTGAGAAGAAACTGGCTTAAAAGAATACATTTAAATATTGATTTAAATGCAGATTTTCATATTTTCAACTTACTGAATTTATGAGAGAATGCAGGCAGAACTAACCTACTGAAAAAAGCCTCTTACATTAAATTTGAAAATACCACATTCAAGTAATACATGTTAATTCGATTTTCTCACCTCCAGATGATACTCGGAAATCCAGCAGCCTAATATTGCATGAAGATGTTTTGGAGAAATTCAGGAGACTAAAGTTGCATAGTCAGATTTTTCAAACTGGGAAGTTGGAATAGTATTAGGCTCTAAGCGAAGTATCTGGGAATACTGTATTATTAATCAAACTTTTATCAAACTGGTTCCTTCTAGATGTGTTGGAGAAATCCAGCAGATTAAAGTTATGTGCTCAAAAGTTCTCAAGCTGGGAAGCAGGGAAAATATTGGGGCCCAGGAAATATATCTGGGATTTATATATTGGTACTTCTCTTAGCATTCCATAATTTAGTGCAGATCTAGTTGATATCTGAATGCTTTCTTTGTTAGATGACTTTGTAGGATAAATGGAAAAAGAATGTCCATTAAATAAGGGTTGTAGAGTTTAAATTATGTCAACTCTTTCCTGGCATAATGTTGCTGATGTTTAGTAACATCAGAGAACTTTGTAAATTGTGCTTACTTTCCTGTACCTCTGATAATTTTGTGATACAGAGCAAAGATGTGCATTGTGCCAAAAGTTGGCCAGTCCTGCCTTAAAGTTAGAGCATTTTGTTGACATTAATGTTCTTGTGGTGTAATCATTATTGTATATGAATAGTTGTCCAGTAGCAGAGTCACCTATGTTGAAGCAAGGTATCTTATTTGGAGTCTGCCATCCTTCCATATAGTATACATCTGGGATAGAACTGCAGTATGAAACACAGAGGATTCAGTTCAAAGCAACCAAACCAACTATGTCAAGAATGAAGTGTGGAATTTTTTAATCACAGTTTCTTTTCTTTTTTTAAAATTGTTAATATATTGTCTTTCATACTTTTGTAAGCTTTTTTACTTTTACTTTTTAAAAACTTTTTTACTTACTCTAAGTAGAGATGGTAGCAAAAGGAACAAAAAATTGTTTTCCTATAGCTATATCCTATATTATTTCTTAGATGTTTGCCATTATATTTTGCTTATATTTTGACTGACTGATGAAAAAACAACAAGGCATGGCATGGCAGCTCTGCAGAAATGTTTCGTCTGTTTTCATATTTTTGTAATTTTGTAATTTTGTGCTGTTTATACAAATAATAGTAATGCAACCAGCAGCAAAAATAAGGCGTACCTCTGAACTCCAAAATGTAATGTTCTATTTATGGAATGTAGAATCATTTAAGGTCAGCAGTTTGGAATAATGCATTAATATCCGGAATTAAAACTGAAGAGTTTAAAGACAATGACAGTCAAAGAATTAGGAACTTGATGAAAAATATGTTTTACAACTTTTTAAAAGTTAACAAAGATATTGGGTTCCTCAGCTAAGCAGGTATGCAGTACCTTCCAAAGAATTGATGTATAGAAAAAGCTTTATTTCAGGCTGAGTCATAATTTATTGATGGACTTAGCGATCATATTTATAAGGGCATTCTTCTATCAAATGAAACTCTGAGTGGAAAACATACAATTTTAAACTTACAATGAAATGACAAAACAAATCTTCAGTAACTATGAATTTTGGAAACAGAGTTTTCATTTAGGTTTTGTTTTTGGTACAGCTGGCACTTTAATTTTATATGTGTGCTTTCAGTAAAAAAGCACACCTGAACTTCATCCAAATTTTCTACATTTTCCCCCTCTGTCATTTAGGTAGCTTTCCGTTTGTACTGGGAAGTCCTTACTGAAAGCTATCTCGTCTGATGATAAAACCATGAGTGTATGATGCTCACACATTTTCATCTCTTTTATGACCTTATCTTTCACAAGCAGCTTCTGTGAAGGTATCCTAACTATAGAAAGCACCTGGAAAACATATATGATATCTATGCTGTGATAAGCAGTTGTGAACAAGAAACTAGACCTGTCAGTTCTGAACTGTTCATTGTTAAAAAAAAAATACTTTGTAGATATAGGTGATTGCAAAGTACATTATAGGGGAACCAACAGCTGCTGTGATACTCAGTCAAGAAAAAAAACCCTTCAGTAGTTCTCTTGCATAAGAATGAACACACACACACCCAATACACATGCACACACACTCATACACAAGAGTATAAAGCATCTGAAATATGTAAGTTGAATAATACAATGTGGAAAATACTGGAACTTCAAAGAAGAAAAAAGTGCCAAAATGGAAAAGTAAAGCAGATAAAGAATTTATAAGTTAGAATTAGGTTACATTTTTCAAGTCTGTATTATATTAACTACTTTAAATAATTAAGTTTATTTTAAAAGTATCAATATTTACAGTCCAAATAATGTATACAGTAAATACAAAAAGCAGTAGTCAACATAGTGTAAAGCAAGATTAAGAATTATATAATTGTTGTCTGAACCATAAAAAATTTACGTTAAGAACACCCAAAGTTCAGATATAGAACCTATATTTACAGTTGTAATCCAGAATTGTTTCCAAATCTAGTTACATTTTGTGTCAGATTTATTTTTAACAAGATTAAGTTAGACATTGATGCATAACTCCAAGGGCTCACTACCCATTCTTCTGTAGAAGCAATAACATGTAGTCTTCGACTTAAACTAAAATTGGGACTGGAAAATTCATCATTCAGCAGTGCCGTTGCTAGGGGAAGCATCACATGACCACACCTGAGAGCCTTTTGATGAACTTTTTTGGCATTGTCCTTAAGCAAATCACCATAGTTGTTAAGTGGCTGTGATTTGCAACCTTCCCTGTCATCTTCCCTGCTAACTTTGTTTGTTGGAAGTTGGCTGGGAAGATGACAAATGATGATCATATAAGATCAGGATGCTACAACTATCAACACCATAATTCCCATCAAGCTGGAACACCACACTCACCATCAAGTTGGAACACCTGGGACTCAGCCCACACCTATGTCAGTGGATCTCCAGCTTCCTGACTGGGAGACCACAGGCTTTAAGGATGGGCAGACATGTCTCAGCTTCGCTCAACGTCAGCACTGGAGGACCCAAGGTCTATTATCTGAGCCGCCTGCTGTACTCCCTATACACATAGGACTGCACGGCCACTACTGACTCCACCACCATCATCAAGTTTGTTGATGACGCCATCGTGGTGGGCCTGATCTCCGACAGCAACAAGATTAAGAGATTAGAAATCTGGAGAGCTGGTGTCAGAAAAACAACCTTGTTCTTAACGTCAGCAAGACAAAGGAGTTGATAGTGAACTTCAGTACAAAACAGGAAAGAAAATACCAGACACCAGTCATCACGAAAGCCCAGTGGAGAGAGTGGACTGCTTCAGATACCTCGGTGTCCGCATCTCGCAGAACCTGTCATAGACCTGTCACATCAACACTGTAGTGAAAAAGTCCTGGTAAGGTCTCTACTACCTCAAACACCTGAGAGACTTCAGACTACCCTCCAAGGTGCTTAGGAACTTTTGCTCCTGCATGGTAGAGAGCATCCTGATGGGCAACATCACACCCTGGTTCAGGAATAGCGCCATTCAGGACCGCTGAGCACTACAGAATGTGATAGGCTCAGCGAAGCGCATCATTCACACCAAGATTTCTGAATTGCACTCCATCTATAGCAAACATTGCCGGACTACAGCCAGGAAGCTAGTGAAGGATGTCAGCCATCCCAACAACGGACTGTTTGCCACGATGCAATCAGGAAAGCATTTTCGCTCCCTGAAGGCCAACACAGACTGAGGAGAAGCTTCTTTCCACAGGCAATACAGACTAAACCAGAAACCATAAGAACATTCAAAACTATAACAAGAACCCCTATTAGTACCTCATTTCCTAACTTTCCTAGCTATTTTCTAACTTATTTCCTAACCTATTTTCCTATCTTGTCTAGACTGTTCTCTTGCTCTAATACCAATTGCAATCGCGGTTGCATAAGCATTTCACTGCATACCATACTATGTGTGATTGTGTATGTAACAAAATTTGATTTTGATTTGATTTGATCATAAATGCAATTCAGTTGCTAAGTGCTCCTGAGGATGCTGCAATAGTTGTACAGGCTACTAACTATTGTAAATCAATTTGATCAGCACTATTGTAATTTCAGTGGGTTGCTAAACGAATGGTTGTAAGTCATGGATTACCTGTAACCATATTTTCAAAAAAAAAAAGCATTTGTTGCAGCAATGATCATATACAGAGATAATACAATATGCTTTGCAGGAATGTGAGGTTTGGGACTATTTAATTGAAAGATAGCAGGCTAAGAAAGGAAATCCAACTTCTCAAATTTGTTTCAATCTGTTATAAATAATCTCAGAAAATTGTAAAATTGTTGCTTTTTATTGTGCAACATTGCTATCAAATATGAAAACATAATCCAATCTGTTCATTGCTTTTGCAGTAATTTTTAGAAAATTAACTGTCCAATTTAGCAATCGAGCTAGCTCATCACTGACCTTGTTAAAGTCATTTTCTCTCAATCTTAGGAAGAAGGCGATCGCAAATCACCTCTTGAAAATTTTGCCAAGAAAACTACAGGTCCTCTAACTTAGGGACATACACACACACACACACTCACCAAGCTTGATTTTTCTAAGTATAATATTTAGCATGAATTTAATATTCTTTCATTTCCATTGCTGTATATCAGTTATTGTATCTAAGGTCTGCATCCATTTGATTATACAGCTTTTACATTTTTCAGTTTCCAAGTCGTATTTCATCAGCAATTTATAAATAATGCTCAATAAATACTTCTTATAAGATTTTTTTTTTAATTCAGTCAAGTCTCTGTGTTTCTCTCTTTGTTTTAGCTGTTCCTTTAAAGCAGGGGTGTCAAACTGGTGGCCCGCAGGCTGGATGCATCACGCACCACCCATGCTCATTCCAGTTCTGCAAAGGGGAAATATGTCGTGAAATGTCACGTGATGGTAACGTGATGTGGTGAGTTTGACACCTGTGCTTTAAAGTGTTGTTTTTCAAACTTGGCACCTTTAAGATGTGTGGACTTCAACTCCCAGAATTCCCTGTCAGTACCACATACCTTGCTCACATATCTTGAAGGTTTCAAGTTTGAAAAACACTGCTTTAAAGTCATACTGCTTGGCTGAAGATATTGAAGCCATTCTGGTTCTGGAAAACTTCAAAAGATTTTATTTTTGTCTTACTAATAAAAAAAATCTTGCAATCTGTGAATTATTACCTGTCCACTAAGCAAATTTCTTTTTGCTTTGCTTTTCAAGCAAATAAATATTCAATAATGAAGCAAGAGGTGATAAGCCAGAAAGGATTCTTTTCTTTTATTTATCTGAAACTTTTAACTTCAGTGGTAGACATCTTTAATTCCTGGAAATATGGTATATGTATCAGGGTCCATTCTGACTACATCCTGCTTTCTTAGCTGTCTGCATTTTCCAATAGACCTGAAAATTTACTCATTTTATTTATTTATTTAAAACATTTCTATGGATGGCCGTTCCTTGGTAAAGAAATGTACAGTCTCATTAGAGTCATGTTACTTTCCAGAAATGAAATCAGATTTCAAAATTAGGTATGGAAACTCTCCCAGAGTTTTAAAAAAAGGTGAACTGAACCTCAGGCATTATTTAAACAAACTAATCATTTATTGTATATCTGGTAAGAAAATTGAAACCAATACATACCAATTTACCACAAATTTTTTATTTCTGTTTCAGAGTCTTCATTTCCTTCTCCTGAAATAAAACAAGTCCATATTAACGGTACACATTTCTTTGGCAAATTAATAGGTGATGAAGAAGGCAGCCAAGAAGCAGCAGATTCTGATGGGGACACACGTTCGGATAAACCAGGACCGCTTACGCTTGAGACAGAAGACTGGGATGGACCAGGTAAGGAAATATCTAAGGAAAAGAACAGCTTACATCAGAAAATTCAGTGTTATATTTGTGTCTTTTATCTGGCTGTGTACTGCCCCGAGTCCCTTGGGAGATGGGGCAGTATATAAATGCTGATAATAAATAAAATAAATATGGAAGCAACACAGAAATTAATAGTTGATTTTAATTAGATAGATTATGATATTTTTTAGATAGCTACTTTTTCAAATGCAAGTATCTATGTACTACTAAATGCAAGTACGGTATCTACATAGTAGTAAAGCTTTTGTGTGTGTGATTATTTGTAACCGTCAGTTGGGTTATCATAGGACAACCTTCTTGAATCAATGTCCTTCAAATGGGCACACTTACACAATGTGCCCAGAATCTGGGACCTTTGTCTCACATGGGATGAAATTTGCTATAATTGTGGCTACTTCAGTGCTGTGCTGACTTGCAGTCATGTGATTGTCAATTCCAGAGCTCCCTGTCAGCTTCCTACAAAAAAGGTCAATGGAGGAAGTTGGAAATCACTCATACTCCCACTGCTTTTTTGCCTGCCTGTGGTCATTTTCTTTGTTTAGATAATGAAATATCTCTGAAATGATGACTCAGCAGGTCATGGATGTCTAGTTATGACTAAAATGCAAAGGTTTATCTCAAGATCTGTTTAAAATGCCATTTGTTTCCTCATATTGGGAGAAAAGCGTGTACGTACACTGGTAATGAACTGATACTTGATTACTCCTGTCATAAGCATCTGTTTTGGAATAAAACAGTCTTTGAAATGAAGTTCAGATATGAAATTCACAGCCTTCAAATACAACACTAATAGTAATTACATTTCTGAATGTGCAAAGTGTTTACTCCTTGGCAATAATCCATGAACATATCACAAATCCATGAACATATCACAAATCTGAAATTGAAACTTTTGATGTCTCTATATGTGTATCTCTGGGTGTGAGAGAAATAGAAATGACTCTTGATATCTTGAATAATTTCCAGAATATCATTCACATTTCAGCATTAGTAAATGATTCCTATAGACTCCAAACCCATAAGTTGGAGCAGAATACCATCATGATTGAGAAATCCAGAAAGCTTAACACAAACTGTTCCACTGTTTTTATTTATAAACAAAAGTAATTACCAGAATGACAAAAGCAATCTCGGTCTGCACCGAATTCCATTAAGGCAAAATGGAAATGGATCAAGAGTGTTCTGTCAAGAACCTTGGATCTACTTAGCCACTGGCTACCATAATTCATATATTCATAATAGCACGTAGTCTTGTAGAGCACTTCACAGCTCTCTCTAAGCAGTTTACAGAGTCAGCATATTGCCTTTAACAATCTGGATTCTCATTTTACCGACCTTGGATAGAAGGCTGAGTCAAGAATGGAGCTCAGAGTGAATGAAGTATTGCAGGCTATTTCACAGTTAGCTTGCGATGCTGAATTCTAATCACTGCGCCACCATGGCTCGGATGGCAAATTGATGCTAACTAGTATTGTTAAAGGAGCAAGAAATGAACTTTGGAGAGTCCAGATGAACACTAAATGCTTTTCCTTTTCAGTCACTGGATCATTCTTACCTGCCCAAGATTATCCTTCCATGTGCAAAACCAATGCCTTATATCTGGCAAGCCATATGCAAACAATAACTTTAGAAGAGACACCTTCATTATTTGCAGATAGCTGCTGAAGTGTTTGGGTGGGATTTAGAAGCAAGAAAAGTCATGTTTCTTCCCAGAGTTCCATTGGAATGACACAATATTACAAACACAGTTATTCCAAGATCATTCTTCTAAGGGAAGAATGGCTACAGGAGAAATTAAAATAGTTTCAATTGATTCTAAAAAAATCCCTGTTTTTGCTTGCCACTATACTAAATTTTCCCAGGTTTTCTTCCGGATATCCCTGTGTCTTTAAAACACACTTCAAACTCACATGAAATCAGAAGTTCCTAATTGTAGACCCTAGATTTTTTAAAGAATGGAGCTAGTACTTCCTTAAACATTTTTTTGGCCCGAAACTAAGTACTTATTATCTAGTTTCCAATTCTGAACTTACATTAGCAGCACGTTGCATTTAACAAATGGATATGACAGTCAATGATGTTTTCAAGGACTTTTCTTATCACTTTTCATTTGATATAAATCATTTAACACACCCTGGTCATTGACTTCACAGTTAAGAGAGAAACCTGCAGACTGCAATCAATAAAGTGTAAGAGCTTCGTGTTTAGGCAGAAATGTAAGCTAATATTTTCTCTTACAAGCCGTATAAATGGTGCAGATGGAACCTGACAATGCTGGAAAAAGTGGCAGTTTCATCAGCATGAATAAAAATGATCTAGAGAGCTATTACCTGTAAATAATGCAAAACTGGATTTGTGAACCAAAAAAAGAGCAAGAGTTAAATTTCTTGTTAAAATTATATTGAAATGCCTCTCTCCTTGAAATCATTCGAGTTTTTCAATAAAAAGTAAAAATTCTTCCATTGTTATATAAAGGATAGCTATATAATAATGAAAATTATATTTAAAACCATATTCTCAATATAGCCATGTCTGTAAATGTCTAAAAATGAAGAATATTCTGCTTAAGCAGCTGAATAGAGCTGGAAAAATATTATAATGCAGTAACAACATTTGCATTAAAACAAGCTCTTATATTTCAATCACATTTTCATCCTTGCTTGACTTTGCAAATTGCTGTATTCTGTTCGTGAAGAGGAAAAGAATTTCAGCAGTAATTTCTGAAATCAGTAGGTGGAAAATATAGGGCAAAAAAGAATGAAGGAAAATAGTATATCGGATTATAATGGTGGTATTTATAATGTTAATAATTTACAAAAAGATGCCTATATTCTGTACAAGGCATCTAGCATTATGTAAAAACAAGATTTGCCATCAAAAATATTTCAGTGTAGTTAAAGTAGCATGGAATCCATTTAAAAATGAAATTACTTGCTTAGCTTTGAGGTAATGTAGCTTCAACTTTTTTTTAAAAAAAGTAATTACTTGCTTAGCTTTGAGGTAATGTAGCTTCAATTTTTTAAAAAAAGTAATTTATTGCAATTAATAAAATATACATTGAAAATTGTACTTTCTTGTGATTTCTTTGTTATGGTATTACTGACCAATTTTTTTTAACATGTAATGCTTGGATAACATCTTAGGAGATAAAGAAATTTTGAATCTACTCAAGGCTAAAAAGATCTATGAATAGAAAAGGGCCGTAAATAGAATCTAGAATAGAAATAAAAACTAGATATCAGAATTATAAGAAATTCAGAGGACAAAAAAAAAATGCTACTAGTATTCTGGAACTTTTCTTCTTAGCTTTGAACTTGTCTGGTTTCTAATCAGTTTATGAAATTGCCTTATATTGAATCTACTGTAATATTGTCCCATAATGCAGCAGCTTTGGGTAGCGTTGGTATTTTAGTTAATAGAAAAATTAGTAACTGAAATATATATATATTCCATATACAAAGGTGTATTTTGACATTCATAAATGGTTAGGTTCCTGACATCACAAACAAGGTTCTTAGAGCGAAGAAGGATTTTGGATTTCTCTATGGAATAAGTTAGCCTATATTGAAATGTCTGTCAGTCTGCCTGTCTATCTGTCAATGAATGAAAATGAATGAATGAAAGAAATTTATATACAGCCACCCATCTCCTTAAAGGTGATTCTGGGCTGTGTAAAACAGTTGGAAACAGTTTAGTCTAATGGTTAAGACACCAGGTTTGAAAATGAGAAACCATGAATTGTAGTCTCTCCTTAGCCATGAAAATCACCTGGGTAACCTCACTCTCTCAGCCAGCCCATCTTACAAGGTTGTTGTGGAGGAAAATATATTGGATATATTTGCTTGCTTGAGTTAATTTGTAATTTGAGAGATAGATTAATTGACTGGTTGATTGATTTAAACTGGCTTTGGGCAGATCACAATATATTGAACCATAAACACAGAATTCAAAACAGATTGGATATGCTTACACTACATAAAAACACACCTAACAGAGAATCTTTCTTTCTTATGCCAAGACTTGGAAGAACAATCACATCTTTAAGGCCATATGGAATGTCAATAAGATAGGAACAATATGGATTTTAGGAGGAATCTCATTCAGAGGACAGATGCCAGGATAGAGAAAGTGTTTATAATAAGGCTAGGTAGATAGCATGGATTGAAAGATTAGAAGTTACATCTCAGACATTCGCTTAACAACTGTGGCAAAAAGGACCATAAAATCGGGCACAATTTATTAAACAACTACTTTGCTTAAGAATGGAAGTTCTGGTTCCAATTGTGGTTGTAAATTGGCAACTGCTTGTATCTCTGTTACCATAAAGCATGGAAATAGCCATTAGGGGGATGCTAAACTATAATTGACTGGGGAAAGGCATGGGTCTCTTATACAAACCACTTCCCAAATAACAGAGAGTATATGTGGACAGCTCTGAAATGGCCAAAAAGAATCAACAGCATTTTGACTGAAAAGTGTAAAGAAGTGAGAGAGGGAACAGAAAATTCATTCTTATATAATTATCACTACCATTATTTCTTCTCAAGAACAAACATTGGGATACAATGAACTGTCCATCTTAGAAAAAAACGGAGATGAAATTTACAGTGTGATTAGAAGAAATTGATTGGCAAATAAAGGAACTCACTAAATTTCCCTGCTCATTTGGAAAAAAAGCGCAGATTGTTATCAATTCAAAATTTTAGAATTTTACTTGCAATGTAATGAAATTAAAAATTAAAATTGCAAGCAAAACAAATTTCTTGAAATTATCAGTCAACTTAATAACCATTTTTAGTGTCCAGAAAAAGTTAGGTTTTGTATATCTAAGCTGCCATCTAATAACAGTGGTCCATATTTGCCTCTTCCAGGTGCAGTTAGTAGACAATAGCTAATGAAGAACTATGGAAGTTGGTTTGAAGGCTACTAATTAACCAGAAGAGGAAACAAGAGCTAGGATTTCAGGAAGCAACAGCTATTGGAAAGAGAGTTTTCTACTCTGCATATTGTAGAAATATAGGTGCTGAGTCTTTTCTGTTACACTTCAAATTACAAATATTAAGAAAAAGGTCAATCAATTTCAAGGCTTCTACTTTAAAGCCAATTAACCTTGATTTTTTAAAAAACTGCAGAAATCAGCTTTTCCTTATGGCCTTCCTAAAGGTGTTTTTTTCAAGAGGCAACTGGACTTTCTTTGTTTTTCCTTGAAGAGTTTTACTTCTTATTCAAAAAGCTTCTTTAGTTCTGAGTGAATGGTGCAGAATGGAAAAAAATTATATGCCTTCAGTCATCTGGTCAGTAGCACTCCCTCTAAGAGTCATTGAGGTCACTTGGAGGAATATCTGCTCTCAGAGTCACCTGAATAGTCACCTGAATGGGTGTGGAATCTTTTTGGAACTGCTGAAAGGACTGTGTTATAACAGGAGATAGGTGATGTGGTGTCCCTCTCCCTCTGTTGAGAGAGGGTGGTTCAGTTTTAACATAGATGGCCTCTTTGACCCCTCTTTCAAACCCATGGTCCTTTCTGTCCAGAAAATGGACTTTGCTGTCTTCAACCTTTGTCTTTCAAATGCAAATGGACTGCTGAATCTTGTCTTGATGGATTTGTTCTCCTGTGTTGTGCTATGTGTTTGTGAAATGGTTGTTCTGTTTCTCCAATGTACGATCTGCACATGTCTCACTGCATTTTACTGCATATATCACATTATTCAATTTGTGTCTGAGTATTTTATTCTTGGGATGGACAAGCTTCTGTCTTTGCACACTCTTATGTCCATAAACGTTTCCTTATGGCCTATTCTTCCTTATGGTCCAAAGAGATGTGAGGGGCAGGAGAAGATGCCAAGAGTGGCCAGACTGATGGGCTAGAGGGCAGAAATCAGTTGAACCAGTTGCTGCCGCAAGGTTTTTCTGGCATGATATATAGCATTACATGCTAGTCCATATATGATAAATAAATACATGTCATTATAGCTCCCATCTCCAATGCACAGTACACTAACACACTATATTGCAATGTTGCAGAGGGAAATTGGGAAAACATAGCATTTCAGGTTTTCTGAGTTGCAAGAGGACACTGAAGTACTGGTGCAGAATGTGACCCAGAAATTCTTAGTGGGCTGTCTTTGTGGTAGATCAAGGACGTTGTTTGGATATGGCCATTTAAGATGGTTTGAGAATTCAGTGAATTAATTTAAGATAAGAACATCTCAAACTGTTTGTGGATGTTGTTATTACTCATTGTAAAAACATTTCATTGTACTTAAGCCTAGTAGTTAGGCTACACAAGGATTTCCCACTTACCACTGTTTAGAAACCTTACTATATCTAATTACCCCAAGCTTGTATTTAACTCTGAATTTCTCATCAGATTTGATGCAACATTAAGTAGGCTCTCTTCTGCCCCCCCCTATTTTTCTCTCCTCCTTACTTTATTAAAGTTATAATCAGCAGTGTTTCATAACATCTTTGTTGAGCAAGATCTAAATATGATATTTCAGATGTTACTATTTGTGAATCTGTATAGACTGTTGGGCCGGCAGAGTAGCCAAAAATCAGAATCCAAAGAGGAAATATTATTCATAGGAAAATAACTGGCTTGAAATACCTATAACCCAAAAAAGTAGAATGAAAATCTGTGATTGTGCTATGCCTCCATTCATCTTTTAAACAAGCTTTTGTATTTTAGAACTTCACTTTGTTGACAATGATTGATTACTGATCATAATTAAAGAAAATAACAAAAAAGGTCAATGAGCAGATGCTTGCGACTTGAGGATTCTTGAGTTAAAAAGACTACTCAAAACTGAAGAGATTGTCCAGACGAAAATGATAATCGAAATGCAACTGGTTTTAAGGTTCATGAATCATTAGAAAGAAATGGAGTGGCTCAGTGTGGCTTTATTTTCTGGACGAACCATGGACAGGATTGGCCTGCCCTGCTGATGTGAAATATGTGCAATTTGCAGTCGTCCCCCCACCCCACCCCATTGAAATAAGGAATGAGGCATCTGGGTAAAAGAATCAGATACTTGGGCACCACTTTTTAAAAGGATATGCCTAGCCCAGTGAGGAAATTAACAAAATGTAATTACTTCGAAATGAAGGAATTGATTTTGTCAAATATGAATTATGAACAGTGCCATTTTAATGGAAAGTGCTAGTGATTTCTGCACTATGTTCATGATTTGGGAGTGGGAGTTTGAAATGCTTATTTTAATCATGCAATTCCCTCCCAGTCTTTATAAATTATATTTTTATTTGGTGCTATAAATATTTTGGGATAGAAAGTAGACAAACTATTTAGTGTGCATCAGAGTGGATGATTACAAAGAAGAGACAGAATATGCATATATATGTATTTTTATATATGTGTTTCTATTTATGTATATCTTTATCTGTATATTCACACACTCATGCACGCATATGGATGTGCA
>JAEANM010013866.1:0-14225 GCA_017656035.1 Myanophis thanlyinensis | reverse complement strand
TTAAAAAATACATATTTTATGTCTGATCATCCTGTTTTTCTTTCCTGTAACAAACAGTGGATTCTTTTTGATAGAATGTAATTTGTGATGAAATTCTTTTTATGTAATAAGTGCATATTGTCCGAGTCCCTTGGGAGAGGAGGCGGTATATAAATCTTGATAAATTAAATTAAATATTGTAAACAGCCAAGTGTTTCAGCCCAAATGTATTTATCAAATATATATGCCACCTTTTTCATAGTTTGAGTTTCACATTTGAATGGATTCTTCTGACTTTTTTCTTTTGCAGTGAAAAGTTCATAGCATGCAGGTTAGGAGATGAGGATTCAGTTGCTAGGAAATTACTACTATTCTATAGGATTTGTAGACTTCTATTCTTCCAGAGCTGCGAAGAACACCCTCCACAGATGCAATGCAAAAGATTTATTGCAGCCTTCTCTTGAAGCTCCTTTTTCAGCCATTTGACCAAATTCAGAATATAAAATTAACAGAGTTGGCAAACCTATGGAACACATGCCAGAACGCAAAACCATCCTGCAAAAAATGTGCAGCACTGCTAGCTCTTCCTATTCTCATGCAGCAATGCGCGCCAGCCAGTTGGCTTTCGCTCATGTGGGAGTGGCGAAATCTGGAAGTGTAGTGTCCCAGCATGCATGTGTGCTCCGAGAGTCAGCCAGCCGGTGTGCACATGTATGCCAACCAATGGTTTGGTGCACACACATGTGCACCCAGAAGCCCGGCCAGTCAGCTCTCGGAGCACATGTGCGCTGGGACGCTGCACTTCTGGGTTTTGCTGCTCTGGTGTGTGAAAAAGCCAGCTGGCCAGTGCGCATTGCTGTACGAGAATGGGACGAGCGAGCAGTGCTGTGCGTTTTCCACGGATGGTTTTGTGTGACCTGGCACAAAGCTGGTATACAGTGATGTAAAAGGTTCTCCACCACTGCCCTATACCATTCTGGACAAATAGCTGTCCAATCTCTTCTTAAAAATCTCCATTGATGGATTCCTACAAGTTCTGAGGAGAACATGATTAATTGTGAATGGTTTTAGAACGAAATTAAGATAGATATTTTTTTTTGCCACCAACATTCAGGGTAAAACACAATATTTAAAGGCAGTAGATCTTTCTGGACTAGATCGTGGCAAACACCCATAACATTCCAGTGATGGAGGTTGATCTCTCGGAGATGTGATAGAATTTACAGTATATTCTCCAAATTCTAGTCTGGATCTCCATATAGCAAACAAATTGTGATACCTTGAAGACATAATAGTTTGTGCTTAATGTTAAGCCATAAACAGCTTTTATTAAATAGTTTTTCAACAGAATAAAAAATACACTTGTGGAAGTGATCAGAAGTATAGGAATAGCCTGTTGCTCTTTTCTATTTGTCCATTAATCCCAGCAAAAAAGATGCTGCTTTCAGTTAAATATTAATTTTAAAAGATTCTTTGCATAATTCTGTTTGAACCCAACATTTTCAGGCTTTTAAACAAGTCCAACAGCCCATCAGGAATAATAAAATGATCCTTCACATTGTCCACATTTCCAGTGTAAATTTGAAGTTTATACATTCTAGACAATTTTTCCGGAATCATAAACCAACAATATAATCTCCTCATATTCATAATATGAATTTCAATACTCTTAACCATATATTTCCCCACTGTTCCAGAAATATAGAATCATTTTATCCAAATACAGTATCATTTTATCATACACGCTTTCACTTGTTCTTCCATTTCAAATTTCAATAAAAATTGATAGTTTAGCAATTATGTGTTCATCACTTGTACAAAATTCAAGTTCAAAATCTTGTCTTCTGCTCAATTTCAAATGTTCTATGCATACTGTAAATCTCTCTTAATTCAAGTCCAGGTGTCTAAAAGCTGTTGAGCTTGAAAAACACTAGCTTAGACCAATAAAGTAGAAATATTATTGTATTTTTTATTTAATTTATTCACCACCTATCTTGTGGTCCTGCAACTCTGGATGGCAGACAATAGAACTCAGTCAATCAATCGCATCTTATTTCAAGGTTATTCATTTTCCTTTTTCCATATTTGTTTACTAAATTTTATATAGGTGACTCCTAACATTTCCTTGTGCAGGCTGGAAAACAAATTCTTATCAAGAGGATGAGTTCCTTATTATTAGAAGATAGAATTTATAGATATAATTTATTTTATAGATCCTTGTGCAGACATTTGTGTAGGCTTCATAGTGTGAGCAATTAGCGAATGAGATAATGGCAATTTCTTTCCATTGTTCCTCAGAATCACATAGAGCAGGGGTCTCCAACCTTGGGAACTTTAAGACTTGTGGACTTCAACTCCCAGAATTCCTCAGCCAGAATTTCACAAGTCTTAAAGTTGCCAAGGTTGGAGACCCCCTGACCTAGAACACATCCAGCCCTCCTCAGTCTGGTTTAATGCTCTCAATTTGCTTCCAAAAAGCCATAGCTGCAGGGAGCAATCTCAGAAGTGGATGCAGTTACTTTAAAGAGCTGCCGACAGAAGGTTGATTTCGGCTGCTGTTGCTGGTGATAGGGCTTCAAAGCACCATTTGAAAATTATTTCCAGAGAGCTGCATAGTTCACGTGTAAAGATCTAATACATCTGGTTGGTTCCAGATTGGAAAAGGCTGTTCTGTCCTCATTGTCGTGCAGCTGCTAAGCCCCTCTCTTTGTTTTTTCCTCCAGCTGCAAATTTCTGTAGACCTTGTTCATTTTCCCATTATTTTGATCTTCAACATTCTAAGCAGTTCCCCCAAGCATACATCCCCACCACCACAATCCCTTACAGCTGTCCCTGATTATCAGGCTGTTCATTTCATTAACTTCTTTATTATCGACAATTAGCACATTGAAGCATCAGAGGGCACGTAAGCTAATAAAATGCAGCCTGCGCTAATGCAATCCACTTCATTTCCAAATTAAACATGACATTGATACTATGTGTTTCCTACATTGGGAAAGTAGAAAAAATGGCTGGATATTGAGAAATATAAACAGGACTTTTTAAAAAACAACAAAACTACAGTTCTATAGTATAGTCGCTGTATTAAATTTTAAAATATAAAGATGAAGTTTGGATAAGTTGTCATGGTGTCGTATGATAACCACATCGATTGCTCTTGATGAAGGCTTTGTAAGAGAAAGCTGTATAAATTCTGTGATAGCTCAAAATCAGAAGGCATTTGGGAGCTATTTTCAGACTTATATGAAAAGGTGTACATTTTTGTGGGGTGCAGAAACAACTGTGGCCTGAAGTATATGCCTCTTGATAACAGTCTGAAAAGATGCTCCCAGATTCTTTATGGAAGGTTGTCACACATATTTTAAACAGATGCCAGATTTTATCAATTCATGTGTCAGGGTTCCAAGTAATAGCAACCATTAACAAACAGAACTTCGAAGCAGGTAGATTTCTCAAAGAAATTTTATTGGATCTATCATATTGGCACAACTGAATGTTCCTGTGGTTTTCACCTAATTAAAAGTTTTCTCCCTTCCCCAGTCACGTGGTCCAATCAAGGTGCCGTCCGATTGCCTGTTAACTTTACTCCTTGAAGTCAAGTTTTTCTGCTTCCTAGTCTGATGCCTTAATCTGGCTCTGCTTTGCACCATACTAAATAGTAAAATGTGGTGGGCTAGTTTGGTGTAGGATTCATGCAAACATAGCCACTGAATATTAAAATCTGCAGATCAAGTTCTATGTTACTTTCACCTCTTGTGCTAAAACCGTAACTCAGGTTTTGTGAATCGCATGGTATGTTGAAAACTGATCTCTGTGGGTGCTGTGTGAACTGGTCTGTCAGGCTAAACCTTAATGTGACTGGCTCCCCTTGTCTGAACACAGCTCCATCTACAATATGGTAGAATGACAAATGCTATTGTACTGCTCTATTCAGAACTTAATACAGTAGTGTCTTTTTAAAAACAACAGTACATAAATGCAGTTTTCTTTCCCTGAAGATTTGTTATTTTAATTCTGAGATTGTTTTTTTTTTTAAAAAGAACTTTAATTTTAAGGTTGCAACATGCAAAATAATATAATTGTTTTAAAAAAGGTAATCAAAACTGAATTTGTTTGTGTGTGGTGTATGTATATTTTTATTATAATATATTCCCCTAAATGTGTTGTAGAGCAAGCCAGAAGGAACATAAAAAACATGGGGATTGTTTTGAATAGACACGAGACCATTTGAGAATTTAGTATACCTCTACTTTTTTAAAACTTTCATTTTGATATTTAAAAAAAAAACATCTTCCAACCTTTTGGGCAGCATGACCCTCCCCCCCACCCAAAAAAAAAAAAACAAAAAAACAAAAAACACCTCCTTCCAAAGATCACTTTTCAAATGTACTAATTGCTTTTTCTTCCTGAGAACTTGCAAGAACTGTATTCCTTTCCGCCCTTCCTGGTTGTGTTGTATTGTGTTTCAGATTGTGGTGCTCATTGTATTGTGTTTCAGACTATATTGCTGAACATCCTTTCAACTCCCTTTGTCATTCAAGTAAGCCTTGCAACCTAGATGGCCCAGAATGACTTTCCTTGAGTTTTTCCTTGCGGCTTTTGACAAAAACCCATTTCATTCTTTTTATTGGGGGGACTACTTTAACCCCAGGCCCTACACAGCAGACAGATTCCCTACTCATCAGAAGAGTTTAGAGAAGAATAAAAGAAGTTGTTTTAAATTTGAGCCCCAGAGACAAATCTCCATAGGGGGCTGTTATTGCTTTGAATAAATCACTAGCTTTAATTTGGTCAGTGACCAGATCAGATGGTTAATTAAATCTCCTTCAAGTCAAACTCAGCTGTAGTTTTCTTGGCCATAAGACTGAAGTACACTGGATGGCCTTGGCTCTTTTCTCATAATGTTTTTCTGCAATAGCCCCACTCTGGTCTACTGCTCTGAAGTTTCCCCAGTTGAATCTCATTTAACTATAATCTCAACCAGCCCTGATTAGGTTTCTAGCCTGGACAATGTCAGCAGATACTGCCCCCTATTGAAGCACCTCTGGATTACAGGGAATGAATTATGCTTCGGAAAACTCATCCAACCCAGCCTTCTCTATGTAGAAACTTGGCCTAAGTTGTCAGCCAGTGAAACGGTTTAAGGTTTCCATCAGAGAGATATTTGTGGGGTTCTTGGTGTTCTCTGAGCTTGGTGGTTTTCTTGCAGATGTTTCATTACCAAACTAGGTAACATCATCAGCGCCAAATATAACCACCAAACTCAGAGAACACCAAGGACCCAACAGTTCAACTCTAAGCTAGAAACATTGTATCAGTAGATATCAAATTTTATTCATCACATGCACAGTCATACATGGTACGAAATGCATGGAATGCAGATAGACGCTTATTTCATCAGTTCTCCACCCACACAAATACAAGTTCAGTTTTCTGATCATTCATTGTCCAAATTATTAGGACTGAAGTCTTTATGTGCCATCAAGCCAGTATCATCATTAAACCATGGTGGCGCAAGTGGTTAGAATGCAGTACTGCAGGATAACTCACTGCTCACTGCCAGCAGTTCGATCTTGACCTGCTCAAGGTTGACTCAGCCTTCCATCTTTCCGAGGTGGGTAAAATGAGGACCCAGATGGTTGGGAGGCAATATGTTGAATCTGTAAACCACTTAGAGAGGGCTGGAAAGCACTGTGAAGCGGTATATAAATCTAAGTGTTTTTGCTATTGCTGCCTCTTAGCAATCACAGAACCAATCCATCCATAGTCCAGCCCTTCAAATCTTCTAATAATCTACCTACCATGTGGCTGGTCATCCTCTTCTTCTCTTTTATACCACCTTTCCCAGCATTATGGATTCCCAAGTCCCCAAAGGGGATGACTGAATATCTTCCAAGTCACATGGGATTCCTGGTGACTTCACACAACTTTATAGTTGTTGTTTTTTTTGGCTCCCGACTTCTTGCAGTGTAGTTTGCAATTTTGCACAATCTAGTCTATAGTTCTGATTTTCCTGATAGTATCCCATCTACAGTATGCTTAGTTAGGATCAGCTAAGCGTCCTTAGAAACAACAATCCTTATAAATCCTTAACTGCTAAGGCAGCCTTGCTGGACTTTAGATGTATTTGCAAAGGGATGACAGAAAAGTCAGGATGGTGGTCATAAGCTTACCACTGAAGTCCTGCTCTTTTTTTTATATACATCAATATCTGTAAAAATAAATGGCGTTTCAGTTGCATGGTTATGGCCACCATCCTTATTTTTTGTTCCCTGGCCCCCTGCAGACATCTCTGTTTGACAGGGATGTTGGAACTTTTGGTCTCAAAACCAAGCTGGAAGATAGCAAGTTGTGAAAAACGTTTCCCTTGTTGTCAATTATTTACAAACACAAGAAATTCAAGAAAGGAATCTCAAGTTCCCTTCTAACCCTATTACTTTATTTTCGAAGTGTGCATCTGCTGAAAGCTAGACAGTAACGAACAACATGACATCTGAATTGAAATGATTAGCTGCTTTTATCCAAGAAAGATCACAGAGGGTTCAAATCCATCTCTTGATCAGGGATATGAGATTAGAAATGTTAATATTGGGAAGACAAGATATATACAAAGGTGTATTATTTCTCCTTAGTTCTTCATACGGACTTTAGAAATATATAGTGGCTTCATTATTTTTGGCTTGCCTAAAGGCAGATGATTAAAAACATACATTCTTTAGCTCTGTGTGGAGATTTCAATGGCAAGGACAACATTTCTTCCATCAGTGCACTGCAATTTCCTTCAGACTTTGCTCCGTTTTTAGAAACAGGAGGAAAACACAGCCAATACTCCAGAACTGGCTCAGGAAAGCCAACCTTGAAAATTCAGCAACACCTGTAGCTTCTGAGTCCCAGGTGAAGGAAGAGGGCAGGACAAACAAGATACGCCCCTGAACCTCACCCTTTTGATAGATCATGGTTCCTTTTGTGACATGCTTGTGTAGGAAGTTAGCACCCCCACCCTTCTCCTAGAAGAATGAAATATTCAAGGAAATACTAAAAAGGCAGAATATTATATTTTCCCTAAAGGAGAAACATGTTTCTAAAGACAGACTCAGAGTCTCAACTCCCTGCCATCTCCAGCAGCTATTTTGGTGTCATTTTATTCTACAAGACAAAGACCTCAGATCCAGGATGATGGGATTATTTTTCAGGGCAAAGTCATTCAGCCAGAAACAAAGCCCCCTCCCCCTGTCATTGCATCAGCCAAAGGTTCAACCAGGCTTTGGACTCAAGACAGCCTACAAAGTTACCCCTGCACAGCCCCCTGGGAGTCTGACAACCAATCAGAATACAAGCTCAAATTCAAAGCCCAAGATCATTCAGCCATGTGCTTTTTTTTTTGCCCAGGACCTCAAATATGTGGGCCTGTCCATCAATAAACCTTCTTTCCAAATAGCCTCCATGTTTCCAGTGTCTTTCTCCCCACTTGGAACTGAACCCAGAGGGACATTTCTTCCAACAATTGCAAAGTGCCTTGTGCCAATGCAGAGCATTGCTGGACAGCCTGGAGAAGAACTTGTGCTACCTATATGATCTCTTCTCCTTGCAAGTCTCTTTCTACCCCACAATTCGGCACTTGACTGTGCCTGGTCTTGAAAGGATGCAGGTCACCAGGGATTGGTGAGAGCAGGGAAGCCATCTTAATTTCCTGACACATTGAAACACAATATGGGGAGGAAACTCCTGAGGTTGAGGTAGCAGGAGTTCATACATTCCAACAAGACACTGTGCTTACCTGGCTTGCTCTGACTGATGAAAGCTGCTTGGAGCAGCAGCAAAACATCTCAAGCTAACAACAAAAATTAGCCCAGTTGCATGGCTGGTAGAATTCTGGGAGTTGAAGTCCACAAGTCTTAAAGTTGCCAAGTTTGGAGGGCCAGGTCTATGGCAGTACTCCTCCATTGCAACAAGGTATATTGAGATGCCTCAACTGCGGTAAGATGCGTGAGCTTTGTTAGGAATAACAGTCACCTAAGAGCTGGGTTGGAAATATATAAACCAAGATTGTAATGTAATGCTGTATCTTTAAGAGATGCTGTAAATATGATTGGCTGATATTTTCCTTCAACAGCCATAAAATGGAGCCAGAATTTCGCCCCCTTTTATTCTTTGGATTTGCCGTGTATTGTTCTCCTTGAATTGCTGTAAAGTTTGCAACTGTTAACTCTTACTGAATTCTGGTTATGAATATTGGATTTCGTTTTTGAGATTATTCCTCTACTGATGAAATTGATTACTATCTGCTTTAACCATGTATGACTTGGATTGTTTGATGGTCTTTGTTTATTTTTTCTACTGGAAGTAAAACCTACATTTTACTATACATATCTGTATCTGTATGCTGGTTGTGTGTTATTCAACACTGCTCTCATTACATTTCCTTGAGTGCACTCGTTCTCCTAATGGGGATCACTCCTTAACAGACTTCCAACTCCCAAAATTCTTCACCTGAGAAACATTGATCTGCAGTAGTCAAAAATCACACAGAGTCTGGTAGCACCTTTTTCGACTCACGGGTTTTATTAAAAGGCACAGTCTTTTTGTTTGTTTTGTGTTTTAATCCCTTCAAGCATCTGACAAAGTGACACGGGCCTCGTTCTGCCTTTCAGTCCAATGTGGTAGTCAAACAAGGTGCTCCAGATTCTGCCCCAGAGTTTCCAGAGTTTAGGCATTTCATCCCCCAATACAGGAATTAAATTATATGGTGAAAGAAGAATATATATAAAAGGCAGGGCGAACCCTTTGGGCAAGATTTATGGTCTGTTATTTTACAAGCATGCACAATTTGTCTATTTGTGTGAAAGAAAAATAAGAGTAATGGAGCCAGGATATAGGCCTAGAACAGTGTTTCTCAACCTTGGCGACTTTAAGATGTTTTATTATTTATTTATTATTTAGATCTCTCAACCGCTACTCTCCTGAGGGACTCGGGGCGGTGTACAATCATCTAAAAATAGACTTAAAATATAAAATATAACAATTTTTTTAAACATGTTTGGACTTCAACTCCCAAAATTCCCCAGCCAGCAAAGCAAAGCTGGCTGGGGAATTTGGAAATTGAAGTCCAAACATCTTAAAGTCACCAAGGTTGAGAAACATTGGTCTAGAATGAGCAAGAGGCCCCTGGACTGTGTGTTGCCTTCTTTAAACCAGGAGGCCCGGGTGCCAGATCCGGCCTGCAGGGTGCTCAAGGCCCGGGTGCCAGATCTGGCCTGCAGGGTGCTTAGATCTGGCCTGCAGGGCCACCCTGGAAACAGCAAAGGACTGGCCTGCAGTGCCTCTGTCAGTAAAAACGGAGTTTGGGAGGGCTGCGTGTGGCCCTCCCGATCTCTGTTTTCACTGGCAGGGGG
Source organism: Myanophis thanlyinensis (assembly GCA_017656035.1). NCBI lineage: Eukaryota > Metazoa > Chordata > Lepidosauria > Squamata > Homalopsidae > Myanophis > Myanophis thanlyinensis. The sequence goes on along the minus strand of JAEANM010013866.1, from coordinate 4,854 downwards.
TTGCAGGAGGCTGTTGCAGCCAAAAATGGAGCTCGGGAGTCTGTTTTCGCTGGCAGAGCGCTCAGGCACCCTCCACACGAGGGATATCGAGCTGGCCATGCCCACCATGGCCACACCTCCCCACAGTCAAACACAACTGTTATGAGGCCCTCAATGAAATCGAGTTTGATGCCCTTGCTTTAAACTTATAAACCTTAAGGCTGCCCTAGTGATAGTCCACTGGCTCACCTGACAACAGGCAAATCTGGAGAATAGGAAAACAAAATAAAAAGTCTGAATTCTGTATCATCATATTCCTGTATTTATTTCTTCAAAATATTTATATTCTGCCTAGATCTTAAGACATTTCTTACAGGACATCTGGTTTGTGCATCAAATAATAGCCTCTAGGTTAAGTCTTCTCTGTTTCTATATTTTACTTGTTTCTCTTAAAAGTTCATCCATTACCCCCCAAAAAAGAAGTGATGAAACAAGGCGCAGGCTTCCCGTAAGGGAGAAAAGAAAAATCCCCATCCTTAACTACAGAGTCAGAACTGAAGAATCTTCTTGGATGAGAAGGGAAACGCCTTCAAGGAAAAACAAAGTCCAGCTGCCTTTTGAAAAAAGCACCTTTGGGATAAGCATGACCTGGATGGTTAAGAATCTCCATAGACATCCTTATCACAAACAAAAATGATTTCAGAGGAATTTCCAAGCTCCCACGCATCACCTACAACTAGATATCTTGCTACAGGCTGGACTATTCCTTTTCCCCCTGTGAAGATTTGCATCAAGAGATATACAGATGTTCTTTGAACCCAGTACTATGGCACACAGCTTCTATTCAGCAGTTAAGATAAATTTGTGTGAGCAAGTCCATCCAGAAATTTGCTGACTGCCCACCCCTCACTCTTTGCTGGGTCTCTGCCTCCTACAAGTGCTTGGATACTGACAACCTCTGTATCGGACTACAAGGAACCACAACAATCTTCTGGAGATGTGGTATGTGGTATATGGGCATGACAGGACAGTTCCTGGAATAGGAGTAACAAGGCAGGAAAAGGATCTTGGCACAAAGACTGTCCACAACAAAACCAAGTTGGGTTTTTGGGGGGGTTTCTACCATAAAAATCCACTTTGCATCGCCAAACTCTAAGATCAGAAGCATCCCAAAGCATGAGATTTAAGGTGGGATCTTAGTGAGGTTCTCTCTGGAGAACAGGGAAATTCCAGACTAGAATTAAGTCCTTCAGCAATCTGCTCCAGAATAGATCAACTGAGTTGGGACAGGCTCTGGAGTAGTGTCTATTTCTTCATCGCCCCAGAAATAGGTAATTAAGTTGTCAGAATCCAGAATGGTGGCAGGCACAGTGTTCGCTTTGACTGGGTTAAAGGGGACCCCAGGGTGTGCTTTGTGGTGGTGCCTGGCCAGGTGGCTCCGTTGAACGTAGCCTTTCTCACAGTGGGAACACATGTAGGGCCTCTCTGTCTGGTGGAGCATCTGGTGCCGGGTCAGCGTTGACTTGACGGCAAAGCTCTTCCCACAGATTTCACAGTGGTAGGGCTTGTCCACCATGTGGATCCTCTCGTGCCGGTAAAGCTTTGACATAGAACAGAAACTTTCCCCACAGACCATGCACTTATAAGGCCTCTCCACCCCATGTGTTCGCAAGTGCCTGTTCAGGCTCCCACCGTGAGTGAAGGCCTCCCCGCAAACAGGGCAGACGAAGGACTTCTCCTCCACCGGAAGAGGCATCGGGTAAGTGAAGGGAACCGGAACTGGGACCGGGTATGATAAAGTGTCCTCCCACAAGTCATTTTTGGAAAGGCCTTCCTCTCTATGGCTTCTCTGGTGCCGGGTGACGCTTGTGCTACGGGTGAAGCTTTGCCCACAGTCTGGACATTTGTAGGGTTTCTCTCCTGTGTGGGTCATCTGATGGGTAAGAAGATTCAGATTCAAGCTGAAACTCCGCCCGCAATAGAGACAAGAGTACGGCTTCTCCCCCGTGTGGGTCCGCCAGTGTCGGGTCAGGGTTGACTTCCGGTTGAAAACTCGCCCGCATTCGCTACAGGGGTACAGTCTTCCTTCGGAGCACAACTGCTGCTGGAAAGATGCTTCAAGGTCATCCCCAAGACTGTCCATGGATGCATCCCAATTTTCTTTGGGACAGTCACCTTGATAAATCGCCGGCTTAAATGGGCTTTCCCAAGCCGGATAGTCCTCTCGTCCCTGGGAAAGGCTTTTTTCGCCAGGATCATCAAAAATGGTGAAATGGAGCTCCACCTGCTGATCGGAGCTCTCTGGCTGGAGGACTGGCCTTTTAGCATCGGCTTCTGGCCTGTCCTCAGCTGGGAGAGATTCCTTCACAATGGATGGCTGGCCAGCTTTCTCACGCCACTGAACAGGCCTATCACCCCATTGCCGTTCTGGGTAGCTCACCTCCGCTGACTCATCCCGTCCTATCTCACTCGCACAGAGTTTACCTTCAGAAATGCCCCCTTCGGATTCCTCCAGGATTGTAAAATGAAGCTCGACCTGCTGCTCGGAACTGGGCTTAGGGTACAATTCCACTCTTCCCTCCTGGGCCCTCCTGTCAGGTTCTGGATGTAGCTTCTGTATTTCTGGCAAGGACCGGGATTGATCCAAATAAAGTAATTCATCGTCGGGATCAAGCTGACCGGAGTTCTGACCGGGCCGTAGCCCTGCATCAATCTCACAGGGCCAGAGTTTCCCCTGAGAAATGCCCCCTTCGGATTCTTCCAATATGGTGAAATGCAGTTCAACTTGAGGTTCAACGCCCTCCTCTTTCTCTTGCAAAGTCTTCCCTTTGGTGTCCTTCATTGTTCCATCACCTGCTGAGAAAAAAAGAAAAAAAGAAGAGTCCAGATACGTCAGCCCTTTTGAGGTAGCCCAGAAAACCAGGAAACCAGTGTTAGGAATGCTAATACAGTACAGGTAAGTCCTTGACATTATTTTTTTCCCGTTTTCAACTTTCACGCTCTCTTTTAAATAACTTTATTGATTTATAACATAACTTACAAAAAAAATACAAAAGCAAATAGTAGGAAAAATAGGGAAGGGACAAATGTGGAAAAGAGGGAGAAAAAAGAAAGAAAAGGCACTGATTTCCAACTCCCTTTGGGTAGTAACATCAAACCACAATGTTTTACTTTGAGACAGTAGTTTAAACTAGCCATTTCTATAACAACAGACCTATCTAATCAGTAAAACCCAAAATCAAAGTTTCATTTTTTTCTACCTCAAGCACAAAGTCCAGAAGTGGTTTCCAGGTAGAAACAAAAGTATTTGTATTTTTTTTCCTTGACCAAAGCAGCCAATTTAGCCATCTTTGCTAACTCCCATCAACACCAGCAAGGTAGTCCTTGACTTATGACCACCTTTGGGACCAAAATTTCTGAGGATAAGCAAGGTGGTTCTTAAGGAAGTAGCGCCTACATTTAGGACATATTTGCTACGGTTGTTAAATAAATCACAGATTAGATTACAGATTAAGTTTAAATTTATTTGATTTATATACCGCCCCCTCTCCCTAGGGACTCGGGGCAGTGCACAGCTAACAGTTAGAAGGGACCTTGTAGGTCATCTAGTCCAATCCCCCGCTGAAGCAGGAGACCCTACCATTTCTGATAAATGGCAGTTGTTAAGTGAGTCGTGTGGTTGTTAAGGGAATCTGCTTTCTGGCTTTGCTTGTTGGAAGCCAGCTTCTTGCAGGTAATTAGAATCTTTAATAATTATTATTTGCAAACAAAATGAAGGTTCCCTATTTAGCTTGCAGAGCTTGGATTCACTGAATGAGTTTACCAAAAATGTAGATATTGCAGAATATACAGCTTTCATGCTACATAAACTAAACTCCATTTCATGCTGAATAAATTATTAATGTATCTTAAGTAGAAAACTATCTTTAGACAGATTTTAAAAGCATTTTATCAAAATAAATTTGATAAAAAAAAAAAAAACCAATTTAAATTAAAAAAAAAAATCATCAATTTTTATACACCCTGGTACAGAGAGCAGAAGCCAGCGCTGATCTGGGCCAGATGAGGGTTAGATGAGCATGGAAAAGCCGGTAACCTGAGTGCCACTGCCTGTCTGATGTAAAACTAGTCTGTCTATCCCCCACCCCTGTGTTACTCCAAGGATAGGTGCACAAGCACCAAACAGAAGGAACTAGCAATGCAGGCTGTTAGGATTGAATTGTGTGTCTAGCATGTGTAGATTTCCCTGACACTGTATGCCATATGCTAAATAAATAAATACGGATGATGGAAACTAAAAAAAACCCAACCCTCTTGAGTGCCATTCTTGGTACAACAGTTTCCTTCACAGACTGATAGAATCTATCCTGGCACAAAAGCAGAAATGGCAATTTTTAACCTTGCCACAGGCGTGTACCCATCTCAACTTTGATAAATGGATTTGCTTTGGAGGCAGCATGCATGGACTAACTTGCCTAGATACTCCCTTCTACAACCGACATTTTGCAATATTCATCCTACTGTGGCAACAGCTTTCAAGCAAGGTTTGACTAAGGCATCCAGAATCAATGCCAACACCCAGGATTTTGATTAGGAATTGTTGGAACACCCACCACTCTCCTACAAAGATGAAAAAAATATTAAAAGGCAGAATATTTCCCCTAAAAGAGAAATAGAAATCTTAAAACAGAAACTCAGCCCCAATTCTCTTCCCCCAACAGATACTTTGGTTATTTGGAAGACAATAGACTGAGTTAGCTTTATTTGCAACATAAAAGGCTCTTAGCCCCAGGATGGGATTGCCCAACTCTCCACATGGCCCCTTGCAAGATTACATCACTCAGCAAGATTCAACCAAGCTTGGGACTCAAAAGA
>JAEANM010013865.1:0-14226 GCA_017656035.1 Myanophis thanlyinensis | reverse complement strand
ATCCGACCATGACAGGGGTTCAATCAAAATATCCCCTAATCCCAGATCACTCTGCCACTGCTCCGAGATAAAAATTAAATCCAGGGTGTGAATATAAAATAATGCCATTGAAGGCAACTGGGTTGTATGCCAAGGAAATGGCTATTGGTTTTGACCCAAGCAACTACTAGAGGAAACAAACAGGAGGGCTAAAGAACAGCCGCTGCTGTTCACTATCGATGTTGGCATTTTATTTCTTTTTCTCTTTCATGATCCCAAGAAAGAAACATCGTTTTACAAATAAGCCACAACATACTTTCATTAACATTTCCTTTTCTGCCAAAATCACTGTGGATTGTTTTAGTCTATTCCCTTGTGTCCTGTTTCTTCTCACTTGTTCTTATCTTAGACATGGATCAAATTTTATCAAAATGTAGATCTAGGAAGAGATTGCAGATTTTGGGAGAAGGTGGGAAGGCACTGAGAGCACATGGTCATCTTCAGTGGATATAAAATTGAGATTATTATTTATTATTAATAGGTATTTATATATAAAAGATGACAAAATATGATGAAATGATCAGAGAATCTTTCACGGTTCACATAAAAGGCCAAGATATCCTTATCCTTGGGCTTGCTGTTTCTAGTTAATAGTTGGTTAATATTATATTGTGGAAATATACAGGTTCCAAACCTACTTCTATGTTTCTTTTGGCAACACTGTTACAAAAAATCAATAAGGTGAGTCAGAAGGACAATGGCACATAACATAATCACAATGACAATAGGACATAAACTTCTTCCAATGTGGTACATGCTATTATTTGTACCAATTTTTGCTATATTTTATCTTGGACAATTTCATTGATCTCTAGGCAAAAAAATAAATAAATAAACAGGAATGAATAAAAAATGGAAATATTCAGAACTCCAGATACACTGTCATTAACTTCAAAGTGGCTGATCTTCCCAAAAAGAAATTGCAGGAACTGATTTTGTTACAGAATAACTAAGCTAATTCATTTGAACTCTTAAACACCATTTCTTATAGACTAAAAATGATTACCTATTACATTATAGGATGGTGTAATGGCAAAGGACTATCACAATGGACATGGTTTGTTTTTAAGGTTCCATTAACTTTGGTCTGTGGGCAATAAATTTACTCTCCTGCAACACTCATAGGAATGATTATGCCTGATTCTGCAGGATCAGTTCAAACATTGAAAAATAAGTTGGACAGACTGCTTATTATCAGCAACAAGCTCATATGTTGGGACCAAATAATTTTTAAAAAGAGATTAGTTTCTCTTTCATAAACTGAAAATCACTATTTGAGATCTTGTGTGAATTATTTATAATGTTCAAATGGAAGCAACATTAGTTCATTGCTGGAAGTGATTCTCTACCTGCCTAACTTAAGAACTACATGCTTTATTAGAGTAAAAGGGAAGAAAAAAACTATTATTCATGGAGACAACGATAATAAATAAAGCTGTTAGCGCTGATCTTTCCTTTTCTATATGTGAAATTTATTATGATTGTTAATATTATTATCTTTTTCTGATAGGAAACTCAATTCTTTGGCTTCACTATAATCTTTTGTTTGAGTATAACATTCTAGAATTTCAAATGGGAAACAAAAGATTAGTTACAGTATACTTATATTTACAATAATCTGAACTATTACAAAATGTTCATGAGGACTATACTTGTGGAAAGTGATGGATACTTAAACAAAACTGGTTTTTGTATTTATAAGCAAATCATTACTAATTGAGCATCCATGTGAAAAATATATAACTTTCACTCACATTTCCATGTTCTTAAAGAGAAAGATATTGTATGATGAACAAAAGTAATGAGGGAAATGTGTCATGCAAGCCAAAAGAAATTTATTATGGATTTAACACTACTTTTAACTAATATTACCAAAATTCCCTCTTTTTTAATGTTGTGTTACATATCCTCATTTTTATTACCAATTTTTTTTTTCTTGCAACTATTTATCTTCAATATTGTATTGTACTTTTTAATTTTATTTTGGAAGGAAAAAAATACTGGAAAAATGTGGCAAAGTAATCCAAGACTATGTTTTAATCAAAATAAATTTCAACTTGATGTATTTATTTATTTCTTGCAATTAAACAGAAAAATATGAATCCAAATTTTCATATTTTAAGCAAGAGTACTCTCCTTCAATTTATCTTCTGAAAGACAGTTAAAAGGAATTCAAAATGTAAATAAAAATAATAATTCAAAGCATAAAATATTGACTGAATAATGTTAATAAATCTGTTTCTGGAAACTCTGAATGATTTATATTGATAAGAATAGGAAAGCATAAATTTGGGATTGATTTAAAACTGATTTTAAAAAGGCACCTGATTTTGTTCTAACAAATAGCATATTCTAAAATTTCTACAGTTCAGAAAGTATTATTTATTCATGCATGTATGCATGCAGGTATATGAATAAAGTGGCTGGATAGCATAGTGGTTAGAGTGGTTAGAGTCCTTTGATGCAGGAAACCAGGGTTCAAATCCCAACTGGTATTTACCTTGCCAGTAGGGTCTTTGGGCAAAAGCCTCTTAATGTTTCACCACCTTTCAGTTGAAGAAGCTTCCTGGATCAGAAGTGAAATGTCTTTAAATAAAAACCTAGGAAGTCCAGTTGCCTCTTGAAAAAGTATGTTTGGGACAATCATGATCTGGATGACTGACAATCTCCATAGACATTTCAGAGTATGCCAGCTCAGACCTCACCTGGTCTAACAAGGTTCATGTCAGAGGTTGGGGAGCCAGAGCAATCTAACAATAAGTGGGCTACTGAAACAAACCATGCAGGGACAAGGGGAGAAAATTTAGAATTGAATGTTACTACAAATGGAGAAATGATGAAACATATGAAGTAACTATGGATGGATAGAAGACCTGTGCATACTACTAACTGAGAAACAGTTATATACTCAATACTTCAACATAAACTGCTCTCACAACTTGAAATAGACCAACCATATATTACATTCTGGACTCTGTAAGATTGAGAAGAACAACATGATGTGCAGCTAATATCTAAGTTGCAATATTGCTGCCATATTACAGGGCACAACAACCAATACAAGTCATAAGATAATGGCTAAATTAGCTACTGTCAACCATCAAGATTGGTTACTAAAGCTCAGTGGGATATGCCAAAAGACCCCAGTAAAACCCTTACAACAAATATACTTATACCATAACCCAAAGCAGTGAACTGCGTACATTACAGCTGTCATGACTAAAAGGATTATATGCATGGATTTTTATTATTATTCTTTTATTCTACAAGTATTATGGTAGATCTTTTAGTCTTGCCACATTTGTGAGATGGAACGTTGGGGAGTTGAAGTTAGATAGCAGCTAGTTTGGGGACTTTTATATTTTTAAATTCTTTCTCACCAAAAGCAAGGGCACTGTTGCTCGCACCTGATGGGAGGCATGGGAACTTTGGATGCCACCCAGAGTGAATTGGAGAAGAGAGTTGCATGTGATGGACTGGGGGAAAGGAACTTTCACCTTAGGTGGGTGGAGTAAACATGGGCTTTTCAGATTCGTGTTTTCTCCAGACATACCAATATAATGTCTTCAATAAAATTTAATTCTAAGGACTTCCATTTCTTTGGAGTTTTGATTAAATTGTGGATGCTATCTGGAAGCCTGACATCAGCCAGTGTAATCCTGGAGGTCCTTGACTACACAATCAAGAAAAATAGCAGTGTAGTAGAAAAGGAGAAGTGGTCCAAGAAATAAGACCTTACAGCCAGAATACAGCTGATGATAATTGGTGGGAAATGGTTGCCCAAAATTATCTTATTGATCAGTGAGTTGCATGGCATCAAATTCCAAATTCTTTCCCAGATTTTCATAGAATTACCTTATATTAGTTATATCAGTTAGAATTAACCCATTAATTATAACATGTTAGTTATAAATTCAAGTTAGTTATTAATTTATGATAACAATTAACATTATAATTAATTATAACATACTGTAATTTGTATAACAATCATTTGGGTTAACTCATTTAAAGTGCAAGCCCGCATGTGTGTCACTCTTAAATTATACAGGAAGAGATTGTTTAGAACAGTACAAAAAATTTAGTGAGAAATGGTCATAAGAGGCATGTATATGTATATGGTTCTGCTGAGATAACAAAATTATAGGCAGGTAGTAGCAATTATTTTTAATATGAATGCATATTCTCAGTGGTGTTGATGGAGAAGAGGTGCAAATGACAAAAGCAGCATTATAATATTGCGATTAAGCCCCACCCTCCTTATACAAAAGGGCAATGCATGCAGCACAATGGAACAACACTGCTTTTGTCATTTCTGCACACACACACACACAGGCATTTCCTGATAGCATGCTGTCCTAAATTAAATCTTTGAACTGACAGATATGAAAATGAGAGCTGATTTAGGTATTTTGAAATGGTTCCTGAATGTGCTGGTTTATGCATTTTAAGAATTGGTCTGAGTTCTTCCCTGCTGCATGGAATAGAAATTGAAGGCAAAAGAGTAATTGCCCAAATCCTGTTTCCACAATTATTGAGTTCTTATTCCTGTCAATGCTTAAAGCAATCCTTCCAATCTGAGGCCCTCCAGATAATGGAGATTATGTCTCATAGAGTTCCTTCCGAGGCCTGTTTGACTTGAAATGCTGTATCAAAAATCGTTGACTGGGGTTTCTGGGAGTTGTATTCCCCACTTAATTGGAGAAAGATTGGGGACTTTAAAGACAGGACTGGAGGTTTACAGAGTCACTAGAGTAACTTTTCAGCTGAACAAATCCAGATTAAATTTTAACTGCATGCAAACATTCAGTGGCTGTATTTTCTTCCTGCCTGTGCTATTTTAAAACCATATAGTAAAAACAAACACACACACAGAGGGGGGGTGGGAGAGAGAGAGTTAAAACTATTCCTGTCTCAAAACATTTTCTGCCAACTTTCCTAACTCCCCCAAAGAGTCCCCCTTGGGAAAAATGGGCTGCTATATAAATTTGATTAATAAATTAAAAACTTGGACACAACTTGCATCATTACTGCTTTCAGCTCAGCAAAAAAAAATGGCCCAGTCATTCATTCTTCTTGTCAAGATGCCAAGTGACAGTGAGACTTTTCCTTTTGCTGCATCACACCAACGCAACTGTAAAAACTCATGTCAATGCGTCCTCTGTCAAAGTCATGTTCAAGAATAATAAGGCCATTCAGGTCACCCTAGATGGCACATTTTAGACTGGCTTACATGCCAATCATTATGTACACAAACCAGGCAGCAAAAAGTAAACAGTTTGTGGGGAGGGGAAACAAAACATGATCCATTTATGTGTCCTGGAACTGAAGCTCTGTAAAGTAGGTACAGACCATTCTGTACCTACATCTTTTATTATCCTTTAACTGCTGAAACAATCTATGGTTTTATCATGCGGAGATTTCAAAAATCACGCAGGAAACCCCCATTATGTTGCTCAGCTTAATGGTTTGCCCAGAACTGTCTACACAGAAGCAAAAAGAAAAAGAAAATTAATTTGGTAAGGATGCTTAATAATAACCAAAAAAACAAACAAACCCAGGAATATTCAAGGAAGAGGAACAGAAATGCTACCATTAGCAATACAGTGAATAAAGAGATGACTAGGCTAATCTTAACCCTATCAGGCTTTATCAGAAATGCATTTGCAACTTCACAATAATTATAGCAGAAAAAAATTAATATAATTACTATACATGCTTGGTTGCAGCAATCAAACATTCAGGTGGGCCAAAAAGCAAATCTGGCATTATCACAACTCATGTGCTTTCTGTAGAACCAAATCTGCCTTTATATTAGGCAAAATGTCCAGCTCTCATATGACACAATCCATTCTGTGCCTGCTTATAGTAGAAGAGCATCTGTCTGCTTTCTTTTCCTGTGTTTCTTTCCATTCTGCTTACCTCTCTCAGGCTGTTTTATTAGGAATGAATTTCCATATTGCTATCAACCTTTAGAGCTAGCCATCCCCAATCTGATGCTATTCAAATATGCTGAGACTAATTGCCATCATGGCCAATTACTGGAATTTGGAATTTGTAGTTCTGGGATATACAGAAGACCCCAAACCATCATGGGTTGACCTTCAGGCACAATGAAGACAATTATCAAGTCAAAGTTGACTGGTATGTGCAGGAAGAAGTATAGCAGCAGGGCCACTCTGCAAGTTAAAAGAATAATAGCAAGACAGTCAACAACCTGAATCCAATCTGAAATGGGAATGAGAGCAATTTTCTTACTGGGTCAAGGGGCAAATGTGATCCTCTTTAAAAAAAGATTCCATATAATGTCATCTTAAGCATTGGGAGAGGGAAATGAAAGGACATTTAGGCATTCCTTCTTCACTATAAAGCTTTTAGTTTCCTCCTTATCATTATACTACCATTGATTAACTAGTCCAGCCATGTTGGCTGGGGAATTCTGGGAATCCACACATCAAGTTGCTGAGGTTCAGAAACACTGAATTAGTCTATAAAATATGCTGCCTACACTTGAAGAGGTAGCAAACTGCTAGCATTATTAGTTTTCACTGACAGCCTGATCTTCCATGAACCTGTCCAGTCTCTTTTTTAAAACTATCCAAACTGACTGCCATTTTCCACAATTGTTGGCAGGATATACGACTGTAAACTGAATTATTGTCATCAGCAGAAAGATTAATCTTGTGGCTGGCTTGTGTTTGAAGATCTTTTCCACTGATATGAATTTACTGCTATTTAGAATTTATAGACTGCCTTGCAATCAAGTCTTTGTGGTGTCAGTACAAAAGAGGGCACTGATTTTAATGGAGGTAAGTTGCAACTGAATATCCAAAGGGCATTTGATGGGACAGATGCCATTACAATCAGACTGGGAGATCTGAAGGCTTATTAAACGATCTGCAGTCCTGCAAAATGTATCCCAGTTGCAATTTCTTTCATTGTCTGATCTATGAAATATTTTTGGCTTGCCTGCTTCCTTCAGAGAAGGTATTATGGCAAACTGATGTGAGGGAAAGTAATAGACATGTAGATAAAAATCCTAATAAAAAATCCTGCAAAGATGCCTATATGCTAATTTAATTATAGGCAAGCCCCAAATATCTGAAATTATTATGCTTCCATTTTACCAATCTCTGAATGATTTACAATTAGCAGTCGAAGTACAAACTGCAAACAATATATCAAAACATAGAGAAATGGCATACCCAGTTAAAAAATTAAGCAGAAAAACAAAAACAAAACCCTTTTGTACAGGAAAGGCAGGGGCAAAGAGATTGCTTTTCAAGAAGCCCTAAATTAGTTAATTGTAGGCATCTTGTGCATATCAAAATGAAGTAAGTGCATAATCTAGACTAGAAAGTAACCACAAGATGATGTTCTGTGGTTTTTAGTATATGCAGGAGGCTCTTCCGTAATGATCTTAGCACATCAGCTAAAGCCATAACCTCTAAGGCCATCAGCTGTCTGATCCCAAGGTGATTAATGCCTGATTTATCAGAAGCAAAAAGTTGTGGCTGACTTGGTACTAAAAAGGCAATCACTTGACTGCTTTAACAAAAATTCAGTATGTGTACACATTGGCGTCCCACTTGCCAGCTTTGTCACTGCCTTCTGTACCAGTATAAAAAAGTAAAGGTTTTCCCTGCTAGTCATGTCTGGTTTTAAATTATTGCTCATCTCCAATTTATAGTTGAAGTGTTATCCAAAGATGCTTTCGTGGTCATGTGGCTGACATCATTGTGTACTGAAGGTGCATGGCACACTGTTACCCTGCCATTGAGGTGGTACCTATTTATCTACTTGCATTTGCATGCTTTCAGAACTGCTAGGTTAGCAAGAACTGGGCAAGTAACAGGAGCTTACTATGTCATGTGGTATTTACTTCAAGCATATAAAGGTGGCCAGACTGAGACTACTACAGTAATCTAAATATTGGGTACCATTATATGAGTAATCAGGTTGTTCCATTTTAGGAAAGGATAATATTGGTCTACCAATTAAAGCTGACAGATCACAGGTAGACTTGGAAAACATGGAAGCTATCCACATAAAAGGAGTCTTTGTTCCCTCATTCTGCATTGATTAGACCACATGCTACATTTTAGGCTTGATATTGACAAAATGGTGCCCTTGCAGAAGAGAGCAATCAAGATAATAAAGGGTCTGAAAAGAAAAAAAAATAGAGAAAACAGTTGAAGGCAACGGGTAGGTTTAACCTAGAGAAGATGAGTCTGTGAGGAGAAATGATAGTAATTTTCAAGTATCTGAAGGGTTGTTGTATTAAAAAAAATGATAAAGTATTGTTCAGAATTGTTCCACAAGGCAAAACAAGAAAATGGGGTAAATCTTGGCTGGATATCAGGAATATTTTTCTCATGGTAAGAGTTACTCCAAAATGAATATCTGGCTGACTGGGGAATTCTGGAAGTTGAAGTCCACACATCTTTACTGTGTCAAGGTTGAGAAACATTGATCTAACATTATTGTCTTCACCAGGATTAAATCTCAATTTAATACACCTCACCTATATGAGTGAATATAAGGGTTTGGGGAGAGAAAGAGAAACAAGGAAGGCAAATAGGTGATTAGAGAAGTTACCTCTAAGGGACTGCATGCTCAGCTACCAGGGTGAAAATAGCATTTCCTGAATAGCTGCTAATTATAAGTGAGTGTTCTGGAAATTGCTGATTATCCAGGCACTGCCCAAAACTTTTCTCTTTTGTAGCTGGATTGTGGCACAACCCAAACAAGTAGTGCTTTCGTCCTTAATTTTTTTAAGAAAAAAGAAACAAAATTTGAGTATAATCAAATAAGTATCTTAGAACTTTGTTTTAAAGTTATTTTAATTAAGGTCTGAAAAAAGGAGGCCAAATTGGATGAGAGGAAGTAAGGAAACATTGAAATAACAGTTGGAAAGAATTTCAATGAAGGGTGAACAGGGGGTAACAGATATAGCTACACCAAACTGTATTTTAATGTAAAAATTAAGGGGACACCAGTATGAAGTGGGGAAGGAACAGAGAAGGAAGAGTGCTTGTTGATAGTCAAGAAATGTAGAGAGAAGTAGAAGTCAAAATTAATTCTGCAAAGATCTTTGACCACACTGAGATTACATTGTACCTAAAATGGGGCCTTTACAACAGACAAGACTGTAGCCCTTCAACTCTGTATTATCACTAATACATTTTATTCTCTTATTGTAAAATTAGAGCTGAACTTCCCCTCTCCGTCTTAATGGATGACACCACAGAAAGTAATAGAACAGAAAGTAATAGAATAAATACTTTGGAGGTAGTGATGTTTTTTGTATAAGCGAGTTAAACTATATTAAAAAAAGAGGAATGACAGCTAGAAGAAAAAATTTCCAGAAGAAATTAAACACTGGGGAGCTCTATAAAGTAAGAGAGATTCCTAAAGTCAATAAAATCTTGGGTGGAAAAAAAAAGGAGCCAGAAAAGTTAGAATTAAATAATGTATATATAAAGATCTACAGCATGCAATTCAAAGATATTATGAATGTAACCAAAAGCCTCTAAATACTGGTCATTAGTACAAAATTAAAAATTAAAGGCAAATGAATTTTTTTTAACTTAGAACTCCAAGATCTGGCACCAATTTGAGTCACTCTTTCAAGTGATAAGGATCTTTACAGACTTTAGTATTGGCCATTTCCAACGAAATGCACTTCAGTGGTGAGAAAAGTAAGGCCCTGCAATTAGACAGGAGAAACTAAATGCAAAGGTATAGAATAGGAAATACCTTACGAATGAAGGTGAATAAACACGTCCCAGGATAATGTTGCAGGATCCAATCTGGGCCAGTCACCAGGACCAGAGCTTTTGGACTCTGCTAGAACCCATCTTCAGGGAACTTTTCTCTAGCTCTCTCTAGGAAGTACCTTGCTCAACAGTAGTAACTATGAGAGGGGTTTATGTGTCCTAGTGTCCTAATAGACTACCATTTAAGTATGATGGTGCCAAAAAAGCAAATATAGTCTTAGGATACATCAGCAGAGGGATAGTGTCAATACAAGAAGTGCTCTACACCATGCTGGCAAGACTACATTTGGAATATTGCATCCAGTTCTAGTCACCATGATAAAAAAAGATGGAAAGTGTGCAAGAAAAAAGGGTCTGGAGGCTAAATTATATGACAAATGGTTGAAGCAGCTACATATGTCTAGCTTATCTAAGAGAAGGATTAAGGTAGAATATAATAACTGTCTTCCAGTACTTGAAGGGCTGTGACAAAGAAGAGAAGATTGACTTATCCTCTAAGACACCGCAGGACAAGACAACAAGTAATGGGTAGAAGCTTGTTAAAGAGAGATCCAATCTAGAAGGAGAAACTTTCAATTGCAATTAATCAATGGAAAAGTTTGCCTCCTGGGGTTGTGGGTACTCCATCACTAGAGGTTTCTAAAAATTTGACTGGGATGATATAAGGTTCCTATCATGAGCAGGGAGTTATAAATGGTAATAAATGGTGCTGGCAACATTCCTCAGGAACTACATTCCTGAGGAACTACAACACATGTAACATTTTTATAAAACTGTTGTCACCCTACATGGCTTAGAACTCAGTTACCTGAGGAACTTTTTTCAAGAGTTTCTAGCCATCTAATCCAAAGCAATCAAATTGATTGGGCATGCCATAGCCAAGGAGTGTCAACTGATAGAAACTAGAGTGACCTTTTTCTGCTGTAGAATATTCTTCCCTCCAGGATTAGAATGGCCCTAACCCTGCTGGCTTTCGACAAAATTTTAAAAACATGGCTGTGTACCTGGACCTGGGTCTCAAAATGTATTAAGGACCCTGTTATTTGGCTTTACTATTAGTTGATTATTATGGCTGCTCTTTATACTTATTTTGGTTGTGTTTTTATTGTTGCAATCATTTTATAACTTTAGAATTGTAAGCCACCCAGTGTTACTTGGTTGAGTAGGGCAGCTATAGAAAATGAATGAATGAAAAAAATGAATGAAGTATTAGTACTAGAACTCAGAACTAATGTGGAGAGAACCAATACCAACCAATGGACAGAAGTATGCCTTTCAGTTGTACATTACACATAGTTTTAAAAAATGGAATTTGCTGTGGTCAAGGCTATCATTTTTTTAAAAAAACTAAGAACTAATTTAAATTACAGTATTGGAAGGAGTTAAAAATGGCTATTGTTCAATGATTACTTTCAGCTAATTCCAACCCAAAACAGCATGTTTTAAATATCAGTTGTTGGACAGCAACACTTATCCACTTCTCTGACTTGTTATCCACTAAGGCGTCATCATAGCTAAACTCCATAGCTTTGGATCTCATTCAGCGGGGACAGCCTTCAGTGTTATCTTCCTGAATGTGTAGCTTGCTAATGAAAATCTGCAACACTTGCACACTTATTCAATCAGCAGCACTCCTATGAATTTGTCTATAAAGAACCCTTGTCAACTCTTGCAATAGGTTTCTGTTCCCAGTTAGACTGGGCACTGATGTTTATTATTTCCCATATAAAACTTCTTAGAATAAATATTTTTCTTAGTAACTTTCATCTTGTCTTCTGTGTAGTGTCAACAGCTTGTTTCCTTATCTTTTGTTGGGGAAAAGAGCTAGAGCTTTAAAAAAAATTGGGTTTGCTCATGTATTACACTTTTTTAGAACTATTGATTTTCTACCTTATGTGACCTTTACAAATGCCGAGGCTTCCTCTAAAAATTGGCACTGCCATCATTTAGCAGGGTTTGTTTTTAAGATACCCATCACACTAATAAGGTATACAAGCTCTCAGGAAGAAAGTCTGAACAGATTACACACTCTAATGGGAAATGCATTCTGTGTGAACCAACAGCAAAAATTCACAGGACATCTGAGATGCTTTGACAAACTCACTTTCCCCAAGAGCCATGCCAGGCCAATTCACACATTATGCAAAAGGAAGCCTGCCTTTTTAACCCAGGTATATCTATGCCATTGGGGAGTTATGAGCAATTTCCCTTTTGTGCGTTTAAGAGGATAATATAGTCATTTGAAAATACATTTTAATTAGCATCACTGTTCTAATATCCTTTTTAAAAAGCTACAATTGCACCAATTTCATCCTCCCCAAAACTCTAAGTTAAGGTACAAGATCAGGAACAGCTCAGCAAGGTCATAGGCTGAAACCAAGGCCTTCCTGATTCAAGCACAGCACACAACCTATGACTGTTGTCACCCTATTGGATATCCATGTTGGTTGTAGCATAACTTTTGTCCTGGTGCTCATTTTTGCTTGGTACTTCAACACCCAAGCTAGAAATTTGTTTAGCACATTTTTTGGTACTCATTGCGTCTCCCAGAACCAATTAACCATGCATACCAAGGTACCATTGTAGCAGAAAAATTTGACTGAAATATCTTTTTCTTGACAATAAAATACATCAGTTCTGACTGTGTATTTGAATATGTATTTGAATATTACATGAACCTGGAAGCATCCTGAAATTGTATGCTCATCCCCAGGATTCCATATTTCTTGGCAGCATAGAAACTTGTCTTATATTGCATCAGACCACTAATTCAAGTTGCCTATAACATCTTTCTGGATCTCTCCTGGGGATGTGATTTGGTTTTGTTCCCATGCCTGAGGTTAAAGTGGTGTAATTTACTGGTAGGGCCATTGTTTTTATCTGGGCTGTCTGTTTATATGGGTTTTAATGTTTTCTGCAGATTTTGTAAGATGCCTAGTCTTCTGGAGTGGATAGCCGTATTAAATCCAATTGGTTAATTAATCTCAAAGCTACCATAACCACACAAAAAAAAACCCAACCCCAAGCACTGAAGCTGGACTTTCCACAGACTCTATTACTAAGCTATAGCATTGCCCAGTCTCCAAACATAGCATAAAATATTTAAAAGGGTAAGGTTGGCAGCTAAGATACGGTACTACTATACTTCTAATTCCTTTGGTATAATGATAGTGGTGAAATCATGCAAAGGAGTAAAGTAAGGGTTAATTTCTCCATGGAATTTTAAATATATAACATGAAAGGTCACCTAAGAGGCATACCTAATTAAACTTTATATGCATGCTGACTAGCAACTGGGTAGGGGGAGAAGGAAATCTTTTTTATTGTTTTCCCTTTTACTGTATTCCTCCCCCCCATATAAAGTAGGCTTCCTTTATTGTGCAGCAAGACTACATGCAGTGTCTTAACCTTTCCTGTTATATTATGAGAATCATTTCAAAGCTATTTTTGCCTTGAATGAATTGTCTGTTCAGCTTCTTAAACTAAGTAGCATTTACTTAGGCTGTTACTCATCAGCCTCAGTCTCCTTAATGAGACACTCTGCCAACAGGACTTTTCAAGCTATTGAATAGATAGTTCAAGCATAAATACTTCAGAGCTAAATTGTGGCATCTGAAACACAAGATATCTATTATGGTTTTAGTGTGCAGTTGTTCAATGAGAAATATCTCTCCCAATCTATGGAGCCATGAGCTAGAAAAAAAGGGGACATCTATTCTATTATAAAAATGACCAGAAATAAAACTCAGCCTTATATGTTTGGCAACTTTTAAAGAAATCATAAAGCATTATAAGGCATTTACTCACTTGAGCCAAGAACATCTTATAGAATGTCACTTTCTTGATGGAGACACTTAAATAGCTTTATGCCATTTTCTTTAAATCTACATCTTTGTCATATTTTAAGAGCCTTTGAAAGAGACTGGAGAGAGAGAAATCTGAAGGTACTTTCTGTGCATTGGGATCCAAAAGAGCACAGAAGTAATTCCACAGCTTGTATTCTTCAAACACTCACCTTCTGTGGCATATGACAAATTCCTTTTGAAACTTCAGGGATTTTCAAAGTGGTTTATGATACAGCACAGCCAAGGTTTACAGTTCAAAGGAAAAATATGATTTGATGACTCATTCTGAAGTTCTTGAGCATGTTTAAAATTCTGAATTGGCTCAGGGTTCTTAAGAGGACATCCCACCCAGTGTTTGCATTATTTACATTATTTGGGAAAGTACTCTTTTTACTAATCTGCAAATAGAAATCCAGTCTAACATTGCTAATTGAGTGTTCACCCCCACCTCCTCTCTTTGACTCATATTTCTAGCCATGACTAAGACTATTAATTTAATTTTTAATTTTATTAAATTTCTATACCGCCCCTCTCCCGAAGGACTCGGGGCGGTGAACAGCCGATAA
>JAEANM010013864.1:0-14227 GCA_017656035.1 Myanophis thanlyinensis | reverse complement strand
CATGATGCCAGAAAATGACCCCCTCAGATCAGAAGATGTCCAATATGCTACCTGGGAAGAGCAGAGGGGAATTACAAGTAACTCCAGAAAGAGCATAATGTTTGTACTTTTATAGAAAGCCTTTGATTCCTCCCCCAGATGCTTCCCCTGACGCCTCTCCACAGGTCAGCTTGGAGAAGGGTGAACTAGCCCCAGGCACCTTAGGAGGTGAGTTGGTCAGTGGCTCCGAGCAGCTGGCTAAGTGATTTGGCTGAAACAAAAGCTGTAGCAGGACAACCCTGAGGGTTCAGGTGGGGACCGCATGCAGCTGCCAGTTGGTTAGTGATGAGAAGGAGGAACTGCCTTCTGTTCCTGAACCAAGAACATCTAGGGTAGAGAAAAGATAGGAGCAGCCCGATTACTTGCGAGGAACCAGTCTTGCCCTTCTTGATGCGTTTCACCAGAAGCTGGCTATTTAGCACAGCAGACAGATGGAGGCAATGCCAGGAATGTGTTCATGAACAGAGGGTTGGACTAGAAAACCTTCCAACTCTGTTATTCTGTCTGCCTATAGGACGGCTTCAGCAACAAGGGTATGGAGCTGGTGGGCAGAATCACCCCCACCTACAAAGCCTTGGGAGGAGCCACCTTCCCCTGGAATGGATGTCTTTGTTATTTTTCTTGTTGTTAATATTATTGCTGTTGTTCTTGTTCTTGTTAGTTCTGAGATTTTTCAATTTGTTATCATTTTATCTATATTGTTAAGTGCTAAAACATAAAAGCAACAGTTAAATAAACTTGTTCATTGACCACAATTATTTTCCTTTGGCTACCTGTGTAGCATTCAGAGTAGAAAGATAAATACAGCATTGCATACAATAACTCTAGAAAGACACTTTATATACACTAATTTATTTTTAGGCCTATTGTCACTACACTTTTCTTAGGGACAGGCTGAAATTTTTGATTAAATGCAGAATTTTATCAAGTGTCTTTGTCCCTAGTTTTGTCTCATTTTTTTTCCACTGCTATATGGGAGACAGTGAATTAGTACTCGGTTTCCATATACAATCTGAAATGCTATTGGATATCTTGCTTGAGCAAAGGACTGGACTAGAAGACCTCCAACGTCCCTTCCAGCTCTACTCTGGTTGGTTGGTTGGTTGATTGATTGATTGAATTAACACAGTTGTTAAGAGAATCTGACTTCCCCATTTCTTTTGCTTGCCAGAAGGACACAAAAGCTGATCATATGACCCTGGGAGACTGCAACCCTTATAAAGAAAAGTCAGTTACCAAGCATCTGAATATTGATCACGTCACTATGGGGATGCTACAGAGATGGTATATATGGAAAAATGTCATAAGTCCCTGTTTTCCCTGCAGTTGTAACTTTAGATGGTCACTAAATGAATCATTGTAACTCGAGGATTAACTGTACTTTCTGCAGTGTCAGCCAGCGTATTGTCTAGTAAGTAGAATTTTGTTCAGCAACTTCAGGAAGATCTGTCCTTGGAATATCATGATGGGTAAGCACAGTGTCAAGCCTATATATACAGTATATATATTTGTGTGTGAACTTTCTTTGAATGGGTTGGTGAGAAGTTAACATGTGATAATTATTGGGGACAAACTTTCAGTTTATTTGGGTGAAGAAAGCCCAGGAATTTCAGATTCAGGATTTCTCCAGTCCATGCCAATATAATGTCTTCAATAAAATCTTATTCTAAGGACTTTCGTCTCTTTGGAGTTCTGATTGCGTTGCTGATGTTGTGTGGAACCCTGATATATAGATCTGCTATGCTTCCAGAAAAAGGAATTTTATAGAACAGTACCCAGGTTACAGTGTCTAATAGGCTATAATTTCATGGAAGTCATGCTAGGTGGTTGTTACAATACATACACCAGGAAAATACTGTATATAATACGATGCACAAATGAGACAGCTAAAATGGCAGGGAAAGTGCATGTCTTAATAAGGCATGAAGAATTTCCATGCATAGCAAATTCAATTCAACTGTAAACGAATATTTGTACATCATGTGAATGGCAATGTCACATATCTTGCTTTGATATTGTCCTCTCAGTAACCTTAGTGCTACATTTTCAATTGAAAAGGAAGCATTGATTCAAGTTTACTAAGAATTGAGAATATAAGAGAACCACAAAAGTTCATTCTTCTGCCTTACCCTCAATTGTTCCTCAGAAACTCGAAATAGGTCTTTTCCCCTCTTCTTTGTTCCCCAGTATCACCATCTAAATGGGAAAGGAAAATCCTGTTTAATTCCTCTGTCTGGTGGTCAATCAGACTGACCTTCTCTATTAGGAATCATAAACCCATCTGCTGGAATATCCCCCACAAAATGTTATTGGCACACACTTACTATAAACATCTTCTATCTATCAAAGGCAATTCTGAGGCCAATTTCTACTTTTTCTTCTTTCCCCACTTCCCAACCAAAAGCAATTTGTGGGATTATTATATATTATATTATATATAAAAGGAGCACTGATGAATGTCTTTCAATAAACATCTTAAACTAAATAACTAACCTGGATCCTTTTTTGGAATATGCATTTACTTACAAAAGAAAGATTTTATATTTATCATGTAATAACAGACTGAAAAGTAAAACCCTGAAAAGACATTTATCAGAGGCCATAAAAATCACCTAGAATCTGAATTTAACAAAATAATAGAGTTGAAAGGGACCTTGGAGGTCTTCTAGCCCAACCCCCTTCTCAAGCAGGAGACCCTGTACCATTACAGACAAATGGCTGTCCAATCTCTTCTTTAAAACCTCACTGATGGAAAACCCATAAATTCTGCAGGCAATCCATTCCAGTGGTTAATTGTTCTTCCTGTTGGGAAATTTCTCCTTAGTTCTAGGTTGATCCCCTCCTTGATAACTTTCTACCTGTTACTTCTTGTCCTGCCTTCAAATGCTTTAGTTGACCTCCACTTCTCTGTGACAGCCCTTCAGATGTTGGAACACTGCTGTCATGTCACCCATAATCTTTCTCTTTGTTAGACTAGACATACCCAGTTCCTGCAGCCCTTCATCATATGTTTCAGTCTCCAGCTCCCTAATAATCTTGATATTCTTCTCTACACCCTTTCTATAGTCTTGGCACCTCTTTTGTATTGTGGTGGCCTAAACTAGAAATAACATTCCAAAATATGCTCTTACTAAAGCAACGTGTATATATCTTCTTCCATTTCCTGATTCCCCAGCCACCCACCCAAGGCATTAAAAACTTAGCTTTTTCCCCTGGTCTTGGGACAGGATGTTTTTCAAGGGGTTGTGAATGTGGAGATATGAGCTGCTTCTGGCATGGTGCATTTTTTTGGTTGTTGATGATGCTGACAATATTTCAATGATTAATTTTAATTATTGCTTATTGCCCAAAGTCATATGGAAGCGTGTCTAGCATGCCTTGAAGAAAAGGACAAAACACTGAAAAAATGAAGCACCAATAACTTGGAATCAAAACATAGTTCAACAACCCAAGCCGCAGGAAATCACTAAGCCTGCTAGTAACATCTCCATCCTTGTCAAAGATGCGATTGAACGTGAACAGAAGCGTCCCAACACTATCTTATTTGGACTGGATGACATCAATAAATCTGACATCATCACAAAGGTTTGCACCATCATCAACAACTTCCAGGCATCAACCATCACTCCCAATGAAATCATCTATGTTTCCTACGACGGCCCTGAGTTCAAGAATAGTGATGGCTCAGTGGTCCCACACTTCTGCAGAGTCATTTGCAAGAGTGAAACCACAAACGCAAATTCATTTCCAGAATAAACTCACCCACCAAAAGCTGCACAAACCATAGGAAATTGTGTTTGTGGCCCAACCTGTCATTACTGCAAAGTGCCAGCATCCACGAGCTCCAGAGTGGAGCTGACCTGTACATAGACTACCATACTGACTGTATCAAACACAAGATAGTGGCACGTGTTCCAACAACCCCCCCCCCCAACAACCAAAACTAGGCATGCACGCCCCCAACTTCCTCCAGGTCCACCCCTACAGGCATAAAATGCAAGCTACTTAACGCAATAAGCTTTGCAAAGAAAATGACTGAATTCCTCCTGCTCCTAAGTGTGGCCCTATTCAACCTTATTTTTGTCTGTGAGATATGGTTGAATGTATCCTTTCCAGACTCTATTATTATAGTAAGTAACTATCAAGCCTTCCGGTCTGACTGTGATAATTGTAGAGGGCGTGGTGTTGCTATCTTATATAAAAAGTCCTAGATCTGAAAAAGATAAATGTTACACAGGAGCTTGCTCTTCCTGAGACCACTGTCTGCAAACTGTTCCTAAATGCCATAGTTTGTTTCTTGCTATGTTATAGAGTCCCTGATTATGACCTTAGTCATACAAACAAGCTAACTGCACTACTAGTGTGGGCAGCTTTCTGCCTGCACCCCCTTATTTTTCTTGGTGACCTCAATTTGCCTCTTATTAATTGGACTCTAAACAAATGTACAACTGAACCAATATATGCAATCCTGAATAATGCTATTATGACTCTGGGGCTGGAGCAGTTGGTAACAAACAACATTAGGCTCAACAATTGCTTAGATCTCATCTTCTGCAATAAGTTAAACTCAATTTATGGCCTACAAGTTAAAGAACCCTTTTCCCACAGTGATCACAGCATGGTTGATTTTTGTCTCAATTTGTGTCCTTGTAAAGAGACTCATAATGATGGGACTCCAAATTATAACTTTAAAAAAGCTAAATATGATCTCATAGCTGCCAACCTCTCATCTCTTGATTGGCATCTTCTGTTCACAGGTTGTATAACTGCAGAAGAGCATTATAACACTTTTTTGCTCAAAGTCATTAATTAAGTCATTAATCTATATGTATCTAAAATAACCCCTAAAGTAAAAAAAAATTACCCATAACAAAAAGAAAGCTACAATCCAAGACAAAATATCTTTGGCAAGAAAACAAAACTGGCTACTTAGCCAACTTTAAAAACCGCTAGAAAGCCTTATGCTGCCAGATAAAGGCCGAAATACCAATCACCACTGCAAACAAGTGGAAGAGCTGTTAAACTCAAACTCCTCCTGAGCCTTCTATAATTTTGTAAATGCCAAATTTAAAGACTCGAAAACTATCCCACCCCTAAACGGGCTTAACAGGAAAGACTGTAACGATGAAGCTGCTAAGGCCAACCTCTTCAATACATTCTTCAATTCAGTCTTTGTCAACAGCAATGGCTACTGCCCCCCCATTTCCTAGTTGTACCATAACAAATAGTAACTATTTACTACATATTGATTTTATAGTTGATAACATTGAAACGGCACTTTGTAACCTAAAGCTATCTCTATCTCTTGGTCCTGATGGATTATGTGCCTACTTTTTGAAAAAAACTTGCTACTGCCCTAGCTGAACCTCTGTGCACAAGCCCTAAATACCAATAATTAGATTAGAAATGGGGGAATTCACAATAAATTTCAATGAGTCACAGCCGTCATGGAAATTTAAACCATTCTGTCTGAATACCTTCCTTTTCCTCAGCAATACCTGCAACCCAGACTAACAGATCAGGCAGGGTGCCAGAGCACATTGAGGAATTAAAATGGTTCAAACTCTTGCTCATAAAGTGAAACCTTTCATTTAAGCTCTGCAGAAAGTGGGTGGGCATATATGGTCTACAAAATGCTAAGGAGACAAATTAACAAATTAAAATCTTGAGTGAGGGCTAATCCCATTCTGCCTTTGTTCAGATCTTGCTGCAGGGAATTTTTGCCTTGAATATAACTATCTATCTCTTTATCTCTTAAGTGCTGACACCTTCCATGGGCTATTAAGGAAGGTGGGGGCTGCTTTCTCCCTCTAAGAAAACATGTTTCTCCATTTCTCATCCAGGGAAATATATTCTTTGTAAGGGTTCCACACAACATCAGCAACGCAATCAGAATTCCAAAGAGACAAATTCCAAAGAATAAGATTTTATTGAAGACATTGTTCTGGTACAGTCTGGAGAAATCCCAAATCTAACATTCCCGGGCTTTCTCCACCTAAGTAAAACTGAAAGTTCCACCCTACTAATTATCACATGTTAATTTCTCACCATCCCCTTCAAAAAGAAACTCAACGTTTCTCCTAAGACACCCCACCACAGGTGTCCATTGCCCAGAGAAACTTCCCCATGAGAACTAAACTTAAAAGAATGTAAACAAGATAACCCCTATGAGTTGTCTTCACCAACCCCACTCTGCAACTCGGCGACCTTGCAAAGGAAAGAAAAAATGTGTCAAAGCTAAAAGGCCTCATATAGTATGCAAAAAAATGGCTAATACTATTCAGCAGAAAAACCCCAGTCCAAAATTGTCCTTTTAGGCTTGACATTCTTCCTTTTTAATATTTCTCAAAACATTTCATTCTTCCAGGAGAGGGTTGAGTGCTAACTTTCTACAATTGGTGCCATGTTACTATGCCATATTATCATGAATTGAAAGGAGGATCTACTTATTACCAGTGAGCAATCATGTGCTTTGGCCTCTCTGAAACAATGCAAGAGACTCCTGTCCCAAAGGTGCTTTTTTCAAGAGGCAACTGGATTTTCTGGAAACCAAGAAAGTCCAGTTGCCTCTTGAAAAAAGCACCTGTGGGACAACCATAACTTGGATGACTGAAGAATACCCATAGACAAGAGATTCCTGTGCTCAGTGAACTGACAAAGCACAGTTTCCCACCCAGGAGAAGAAGCAATCATTAGATCCATTTGTACCACTTAAAGATACGAGCTAGTCTCACTCACCTCACAAGATATCCTTAGGTAATCATCCTTATTTAAGGAAAGATCACATCCCCCCAGAAAGGCAGTAAAAAATGAACCAGAATGCCAAGCTTGCATCCTGCCTCTCAGCCATTTCTTCTATTGCTATGCAAACCCTTCTGTAAATAGCTGTTCTAATCCAGCTGTGTTGGAAGTATACTCTAAAAAGTTTAAAACAATCATTTAACAATCTTTAAGAAAGACAGGGGGGGGGACACTCCAGAGAAGCTCAGCTGCTCAGGCTGTAGACAGAGTCAGTCTGGGCATACTGCCAAGAACCATTAAAACTAGTCAGTTTCTGAAAACACTTAGAGCAGCAAGGCAATTAAGAAGGATTGGGCTAGAAATACAGGCACACTACAATGTGTTTGTCAGGTTTCCAAATTTCTATTTGCTCTAGCAAAGTGAGAGGCCGGGAGTGATAAGGAAGTGGCTGGGAGGGGAGGAGTGAGGCCAGGCATGGTGAGGAGAGGTTGGACGAAGAGGGCGATCCTCGATGAGTGATGCTCAGTTGGCCATGCCTACCCAGTCAAATGCCCACCCAGTCACACCTATCCAGGTAGTTATTAGGGCAGAGAACCGGTTGCTAAATTATTTGAATCCCGCCATTGGCCAGGACTGATGAGGCACAGGAACTAGATGACCAGCAGGGAGAATTGGACACACATTTTCATGTGTCTGATGGAGACACATCTTCTGTTCCAGGGGTAAGGGCGGTTCTGCAATATGACCAGTGGGGGTTCATGCCTCAAAACTGAGTGGGGGAAGGGAGGAATTCCCATTTGGGGGGAACCTGGCCAGCCTAGAAAACTCAAAAAGAGTCCATTGGATTCATGGCAAGATCTTGATGTTTTGGAGGGGGAAATACTGGGAAATACTAACAGAGCCATTTTGAGCCTCTTCCTGTTGGCCAAATTTTCCAATATCTGTTGTCTCTTTGCTCTCTGGAATGCAGCCCTTCTTAATTGATGGACTGTAAAATAGTCTGTAAGATCCTCCCTCCAAGATGGCTTCCTGTCCAGAAGGGCTTGCAGGCAGTGATAGAATTCAATTTTTTTTTACTACTGGTTCTATGAGCGTGGCTTGGTGGGCATGGCTGGGAGTCATGTGACTGGGTGGGCATTTTCTGTAAGCAGGGCAATAAAGATTAGGCTAGAAACAACACCAGAATGGTTTTTTCCTGCCTTCCTTACAGGATTAGGGTTAGGGTTAGGGATCTAAAGAATCTGCTAGAACCTACTGAATTTCACCTCTGCTTATGGGGGCAAAAGATGGGCAGGCCAACTGGGCAGTCTTATAAAGGGGAGGCTAAGGTAATGCATGTTCTTTGACATGTCACCTTCTTCTTTTTCTCATGTCAGATGAGGCACAGGAACAGGGTGAGCAGCAGGTCTGCTCCCCTCAGAGAGACACATCTTCATTCAGAGGGGCGAGAAAGATGTTGCAACATGTCCAGTGGGGGTTCATGCCTCAAAACTGGGTGGGAGAACCTGATCAGCCTAGCAAATTCAACAAAAGCCCCTTGGATTTGTTGTGATATTTTGCAGAGAACTTTGATTTATACATTCAAATGAACAATTATTACTCTCAGATTTTGATGGGTGTTCGTGCCAACACCCGGAGGCCCAATGACAAGACACAGGAACATTGTGAGCAGCAGGGAGGCATGGAGACACATCTTCACTTCCAGGGGTAAGGATGGTCTGCAACATCACCAGTGGGAGTTCATGCCTCAAAACCAGGTGAGGGAAGGGAGGAATTCTCACTTGGAAGAGACCCTTGGATTCGTGGAAAGATCTTGATTGCTTGGAGGGGGAAATACTGGAAATTCCAAGGAAAAGCCATTTTGAGTTTCTTCCCGTTGGCCAAATTTTCCACAATCTGCTCTCTCTTTTCCCTCTAGAATGCAGCCCTTCCCTCCTAGGGAAGACAATGGCAGAGAACTTTGATTTATACCTTCCAAAGAAATATTTACAGGTTTTGATGGCTGTTTGTGTCACCATCAGAAGCCTCAGGAAGGAAGATGTGATGCCCATTCACAATTTGTGGAGGTTTGTGGTCTAAGTTGAGGGATTATGAAGCCCCCAAGAAAGCGGCTGCACCAAATCCCTAAAGAGAAAGGCTAGAGGAAAAGTTTGCAGAGGGGATGCATCTCTACCCTCTACCTCTGCTTCTGCTAAAGGAAAAATGATGCAGGTAACCCCCACTGGCAGGCCAGCTGGCAGGCCTCTTAAAGCCTCTACCTGGTTCCCTCTTAAAAGAAGGCTCATGGCAAGTTTTGATAATTGCCCTTTATTCTCTTCCCAGGATTGCCAACAAAGAGAAGTGGAGGTTGTGCCTCTCCCTAACTGTGGAGAGCTCCACTGAGTTGGTAAGTCCTGATCATTTCCTCACTGTGCTAATGGCAGAAAGCCATGTCTCTGGTGAGTGATATGTTCATATGCCAACAGGCAGAATCTTTGCATTGTTATTTCAGGATCCGTTGGAAGAAACCCTTCCAGCAGAGAGCCAGAGTCCCTATCCATCCAGGTAGGTAGTACCTCGAAGGGAGAAGATCGCTTGGAAGAACAGATGGGCAGGCTGAGTGACTTATTTTGAGAAGTTGAGCTAGCTGGATTCTTTAAAAAAAATGAGGAACTTCTTACTCTGGACAGGACTCTAATGAGGGAAAACCAGGTCACAGAAGTGGAGCTCTCTCCCAATGGGAGAAAAGACCGTTCTCCGAGGTAAGAAGATTTTAGCAATGGGGCTGATGGGAGCCATGCCATAAGTCCTGATGGGGGAAGGAAGAAATTGTGTGATATATCCTCAAAACCTCAAGGTTTCCAAAGGCTCTCTTGCTGATGGGTGCATGTTGATAGGGTGCATTCAGCCCCGCTTACATAGGGGCTGAATACACCCTATGCTTTAGCCATCTTACTGAGATGCAGAGAGTTTTAGATTTAGCCTTGATGTTGTCATTTGTAGGACTTCATAACAGCATTGGTGGGCTCCAGGACAACCAGCTGGGAGACCTGAACTCTCTCACTGACCTGCTGGATGAGCTGTCAAAGGGAAGCTGGAAGGATGCTGCAGTGGCTTCCGAGGGCCATGATTCCTCCATGGGTAAGAAAAACAAAGTGTTTACTGTTGGGGAGGGATGGAGGCCTCTGTTCACTTCTCCCAACTTGAGTGAACTATGGTGTATTTCTCTGAGTGCTGGAACAAGATGACACCTGGCTCCTTGGGACAACATACATAGGTTAACCTATATACACCCAAGCTCCAGTGCAATTAGTTCATTTACTGCAAAGCAGCAGGGGAAGCCCACTGCAGTGGACTAAATGGATATGACCCACATTGCTTATGCTTTTCCTTTTTTCACGTCATCCTTTCTACCACCCTGCTGCTTTCAAGCAGGGCTTTAATATACAAATAATAGAAAGCCTACTTTTAAAGTGGATGGGTGAGCTGGGATTGGGTATTCCTTCAACTACAGAGATGTATCCAGCAACAGAAGCATTGTTCTGGTTGGGTATCCAAATTCAATAGGCCCTCTTTTAGGAATTGTCAGTCTTTTTTGCCCTGATGCCAAAAGAGGAATCATTGTCATTCACGGGATTTTCCTGAAGAAGCGGAAGCCACACTAGAAGATCTCAGCAGCCTGGAAGAAGACTCCCTAGACTTCTCTCTTTAACTCAAAGAAGTATCTATTTCAGATTCTTCATGGATCACTGCCTTGTCGTGTCAAAGATTCTTGTACAGCTCAATGAAGCAATGAGCTATGTGTGCAGGGCCACCCAAGGCAGACAAGTTCATAGTGGAGGGTGCTGATATAAGGTGGCTCACTGGAGAAGGAAATGGCAACCCTCTCCAGTTTCCTTATTAAGAAAACCCCATGAATCTTATCAAAAGGCTAAAAGCTATGGTGCCAGAAAATGACCCCCTCAGATCAGAAGGTGTCCAATATGCTACCTGGGAAGAGCAAAGAGCAATTACAAGTAACTCCAGGAAGTGCAGTGTTTTATAGAATATGCGTTATATGCATTAATAATAGCCTTTGATTCCTCCCCCAGATGCTTTCCCTGACGCCTCTTCAGATGTTAGCCTGGAGGAGGATGAACCAACCCCAGACACATCAGGAGGTGAGTTGGTCAATGCAAGTGGTTGGCCTAGAAGACCTCCAAGGTCCCTTCCAACTGTTACTCTATCTGCATATAGACAGACAGTTTCAGTAAAGGAGAATATGGAGACAGAGGGTGCAATCATCGCAAGTGGCAAAACCCTTTCAGCAGCTGCTCTCCCCCCTCCCCCCAGGAAATTTCGGTATTTCTGTTGACTTTCTGATTCCTGTTGACTCCTAAAAAGTCTTCAGATCCTGGCTTTTCCTTCAGGCACTGTAAATTGTCCCCTGAATAGAAAGCTTTTTTCCCCATTAGTTGTGTGATGATCAATTTTCAAATTGGCTTTATTTTATGTTTTTTTTTTAAATATTATTTTATCTACATTTGTGTTAACTGCCTGTAATTAAAAGGGATAGTTAAATCAATAAAATTGCTTATTGACAACCATTATTTTCCCTTTGCTACATTTTACAACCTTTCTTGCCCCAGTTGATAAGTGAATCAGTGCAGTTGTTAATAACAGTTGTTAAGAGAATCTGACTTCCCAGTTCCTCTTGCTTGCCATAAATTAGAAAGGCTGAACACATGACTCAACCATCATAAATATGAGTGAGTCACTATTATGGTCATAAACCAAGGACAAGGTCAAGCTAAGAATAGAAAAACTGCAATTTTAGCTTATCTGATAAGGGGGCAGAATGCTCAAAGTAAAGTTTTGCAACATGGGTTCTGGGCAGGTCATGTCTGAAGCCTGAGTGGTGATGTAGAGGAAATCTCTCCTGGAGGCTGGAAACCTCAAAAAGAAGAGTCCCTTGGATTGCTGGAAAGACCTTTGCGGCTTGCAGTGGAAGGTGACACCATTTGCACAGCCTTTCCAAGTAATTGTCACCTCCATTGGCGTTCCTGCCACAATTAACGGGTTGCACTTCTGAACCTCCTCCTGATGCTTCACCGCTCTATTGGGTTGAATGACACTCTGTGTAAGGAGTTCAGGGCCCCTTCAATGGTGAGGGAGTAGGAATGGATTTCCAGAGGGGAAAAAAAATGCAGACTACAGGAAGCAGAAGCACTACTCAGGTGATCATGAGAACCTCCAAGTGCTTCAACAACCCTCTAAAAGGATGCAAATAACCAGTTGTCTGCAAGGAATATAAATCTTTTCATTCCCCACTATCCTGTCTGAGCTGAGGAAGCTTCTTGGATGAGAAGTGAAATGTCTTCAAAAGAAAAAAAACCAAGAAAATCCAGTTGCCTCCCCCCCCCAAAAAAAAAAATGCAAAAAAGCACCTTTGGGACAACCATGACCTGGATGACTGAGAATCTCTACAGGCATTTAGCTCCTTAAAAAAATCAGAAAATCTTTATTAGCAAAAAGGAAGGATGTTTTCCTCTAACCAAACAGGGACCCACTAACAGGTGAGCAAGAGATGCCAGGCTGTGCTGGTCCAAAAGGTAAAGGGGCCCAGCAGAGAAGCAGGTAGGGTTCCAGGTCCCCTTGAGGAGAAGAACAATGAGCTCCATTGATTTCCAAGAAAAGATTGGGCAATCATTTGTCTGAAATGGTGGGAGGAGCTACTCCTTGGGCAAGGGGGAGAAACTAAAAGTCCCTTCCACCCTAGGATCCTATGATTTCACCTGTGCTTTGTGCCATAAAAATTGTGCTTCTCTGTTGTTCATGAACAGACAACTTCCCACAAGTGAGGCAGAGGCCAAAGGCCACTAAGAGAGTCAGCGACCAGCCATTCCTAGTCCCAGGTGAGCTGTCATCCTTGTGTATGTATAGAATGTGGCCATTGTTTACCTGGTTGCCAAGCAAATGAGGTGATTGGTTTGCCAGAAAAGCTGTCAGTGCACAGCTGTGTATTCTTATGTTGGGCAGTGAATATATCAGCACCAACTTCTAATTTGGTCATGGCTGTCAGAAGGCTTTTTAGAATAAGTTTGGCCATCTCAGCTACCAAGAAACTGGCAATAGGGGAGAAAATCACACTTCTCAACTCTTCTGACTGACTCACGTCTATTTCTCTTCTCTTCACAGAATATCTGGAAAAGGTGTTCAGGCCTTTTCTGCTGTACAAATAGCATCATAGAAGACCTTCCTATTCCTCCTGACAGGTGCCACCACCTTAAATCCTGGGCATGGTGGGGCACCATTGATGGACTTCAGAGTCTGTAAGAGCCTCTCCTCAAGATGGCTTCCTGTCCACAAGAGGGTTTGAGGGGAAAAATATGGGCAGGCTGACTGGCCAGGATTAAAAAGGAGAGGCTGAGCTAGATGGATGTTCTTTGACATATCACCTTCTTCTTTTGGCCAGGACCAGTGGTGGTATTCATCCAGTTTGCACCGGTTCAACTGAACTGGTAGCTTCAGTACATCACAGAAGTGAGTACACCCCCTCACATTTTGTAAATATTTAAGTATATCTTTTCATGTGACAAATCTGAAGAAATGACACTTGGCTACAATGTAAAGTAATGAGTATACAACTTGTATAACAGTGTAAATGAGCTGTCCCCTCAAAATAATGTAACACATTGTCATTAATGTCTAAACTTCTGGCAACAAAAATGAGTACACCCCTAAGTGATAATGTCCAAATGGGGCCCAAGTAGCCATTTTTCTCCCTGGTGTCATGTGACTCATTAGTGGTGCAAGGTCTCAGGTGTGAAGGGGGACCAGATGTGTTAAATTTGCTGTTATTGCTCTCACTCTCTCTTACTGGTCATTGGAAGTTCAACATGGCAATGAACTCTCTGATGATCTGAAAAAATGAATTGTTGCTCTACATAAAGATGACCTAGGCCAGGGGTGGGCATTTGTGGCTCTTTTATGACTTGTGGACTTCAAATCCCAGAATCACTGGGCAAGGCAACCTAAATAAAATGGAGGAAATGTTTTGAGGTGTAAGTGTAAGGGTTAAGCCAGGGGTAGGTAACTATGGCTCTTTTATGACCTGTGGACTTCAAATCCCAGGATCCCTGGGCAAGGCAACCTAAATAAAATGGAGAAAACATTGTGAGGTGTAAGTGTAAGGAACCCCATTTTAAAACATTTCCTCCATTTATTTAGGTTGCCTTGCCCAGGGATTCTAGGATTTGAAGTCCACAAGTCATAAAAGAGCCCCTGTCAAGATCCAAAAGGACGTTATATATATGGGGGGTGTTCTACTGTATTATGTTGGCCATTTTATATAGTAAAAATTAGGGCCATGTAGATCTTGACACATTTATACTTTTTCTATTGCAAGGTCGCTGAGAGGGCGAAGGGGGAGTTGGAAGCAGCAACTCGGTTTTCTTATCTTGTTTTCATTCCTTTAAGTTTAGTTCTC